>CAUYQG010290607.1:0-18312 GCA_963574415.1 Tarsius wallacei
TACACAAAAATTAACTCTAAATGGATCAGAGACCTAAATGTAAAATCTCAAACCATAAGAACTTTAGAAAATGCAGGACACACTCTTATGGAAGTTGGAACTGGCATCCAATTCCTGAGCAAAAACCAAAATGCATGGGCCATAAGAGATGAGATAGACAAGTGGGTCCTCCTTAAATTGATAAGCTTCTGCAAAGCCAAGTAAACCATCAAGAGAGCAGGGAGACTGCCCACAGGCTGGGAAAAAGTATTTGCCAACTCCATGTCTGACAAGGCCTAACATCTAGCATCTATGAGGAACTCAAATGTGCTGAAAAGAAAAAAACAAACAACCTTATTACAAAGTGGGCAAAAACATGAACAGCCAGTTCTCAAAAGAAGACATATGAGCATCCAACAGATACAAGAAGAAATGTTCAACCTCACTAGTCATCAAGGAAATGCAAATTGAAACTACACTGAGATACCACCTAACTTCAGTCAGAATGGCCATTATCAATACCTTAAAAAATAATAGATACTGGAGAGCATGTGGTGAAAAGGGAACACTTCTACACTGTTGGTGGGAGTGTAAACTAGTGCAGCCTCTGTGGAAATCAGTGTGGAAATTCCTAAAAACTCTAAAAATCAACCTTCCATGTGACCCCACAATCCCCCTATTGGGAATATACCCTGAAGAACACAAATCAACCTATAAAAAAATACCTGCACACGCATGTTTATCGCAGCATTGTTCACAATAGCAAGATCATGGAACCAACCATGCTGTTCATCAAAAAAGGACTGGATTTTAAAATGTGGCACATATGCACAATGGAATATTAAACAGCCATAATAAAGAACAAAATCATGAATTTCACAGCAACCTGGATTGAATTAGAGTTTATAATACTGAGTGATCTCTCACAGAAGCAAAGATCTGAGTGTCACATTTTCTCACTCATAAATGGATCTTGAACAACTATCATAATAGTATAAGAAAAGGATTGATAATGGCGGGAAACTATGGGAGCAGCAGGGAGGGGAAGAGAAGTGGGATTAATGGTAGTCAATATCTGTCTGGGGACAGAGGACACACCTTATCAACAAGGGTACCTGCACAATGCATATATGTATTCCTAACCCTTAACTGTACCCCACAATTTTAAAATAAAAAATATGTATTAAAAAAAGAAATATACCTTGGGGAGGCTGAGGTGAGTGGATTGCCTGAGCCCGCGGGTTCGAGACCCGCCTGGGCAACTTGTTGAGACCTCATCTCTATAATCAATTAAAAAACTAGCCGGGCATGGTAGCGTGCGCCTGTAGTTCCAGCTACTTGGAAGGCTGAGGTGGAAGGATCACCGGAGCCCAACAGGTCGAGGCTGCAGTGGCCGGGAGCGGCCACTGCACTCCAATCTGGGTAACGGAGTGAGACTCCAACTCAAAAAATAAAAAAAATTTGAGAAAAAGATTACTATTACACTTGTATGGAAACAAACTTCAAAATCTAAATGAAATGGAGGACATTCTGACATCACACAATCTCCCCAGATTGAAACAAGAAGAAATTGAGACACTAAATAGACCAGTAACAATCCGGGAAACCAACTATGTCATAAGAAAACTACCCACAAAAAAAAGCCATGAACCAGATGGCTTTCCAGCAGAATTCTACTAAACAAACAAGGAGGAGCCGATATCAATCCTATTGAAAGTATTCCAGGAAAATGAGAAAGATGGAATTCTCCCCAAATCACTTTAGAAAGCTAACATCACACTGATACCAAAACCGGGTAAAGATCCAACAAAAAGAGAGAACTGCAGGCCAATATCCCTTATGAACATAGATACAAAAATCCTCAAAAAGACTCTAGCAAATTGGATCCAAAAACACATCTCAAAAATCATCCACCATGACCAAGTAGGCTTCATTCCCAGAATGCAGGACTGGTTCAGCATTCGGAAGGCCATAAATGTAATTAAATCCATCAACAGATGTAAAAACTAGAACCACATGATTATCTCATTAGATGCAGAAAAATATTTTTATAATATCCAGCATCCCTTCTTGATAAAAACCCTCAAACACCTGGGTATAGAAGGAACATACCTCAAAATAGTAAATTCCACCTACAACAAACCCACAGGTAATATATTGCTGAATGGACAGAAACTGGAAACATTTCCCCTGAAAACTGGAACAAGACAAGGCTGCCCACTATCACCCCTCTTGTTCAACATTATATTTGAATTCCAAGCTAGGACAATTAGACAAGAGAAGAAAATCAGGGGTATCCAAGTAATAAAAGAGGAAATAAAGTTATCCCTCTTTGCTGATGATATCATTCTACACCTCGAAAATTCTACTTTCTGATAAAGGACTTTGGCAAAGTCTCAGGGTACAAAATAAGTGTGCAAAAAAGAGTTGCATTCTTATATACCAACAAGAAGCAGGCAGAGAATCAAATAAAAAGCACAATCCCATTCACAATACATACACACACACACACACACACACACACACACACACACACCACACAAAGTACTACCTTGGCATCTTCTTAACCAGAGAAGTGAAAGACCTTTACATTGAAAACTACAACCTTTGTGGAAAACAGTTTGACAATTCCTAAAAGATCTAAAAATCAACCCTCCATATGACTCCTCAACCCCTCTACTGGGAATATACCTGGAGGAACTCGAATCACTCTGTGAAAAGGATACATGCACATGCATATTTTTGCAGCATTATTCACAATAGCAAAAACATGGAACCAACTGTACTGCCCACTGAAAGAGGTCTGGATTAAAAAAATGTGGTACGTATACATTATATAATATTGCACAGCCATAAATAAGGACAAAACTATGAACTTTGCAGCAACTTGGATGGACTTAGAGTCTATAATACTGAATGATCTATCAAAGAAACAAAAAACTAAGCACCACATGTTCTCACTCATAAGCAAACTTCAAGCAATTATCATAATACTATAAGAATGGGATTGGCAGTAGTGGGAAGCTGTCAGGGGCGGGGGCACACCTCATCAAAAAGAGTACCTGTATAATGAACATTTGTATACCTAACACTGAATTGTACCTCACATCTTTAAAATAAAAAGAAAATTAAAAATACACTAGACAGTAACTTTAAATCATGTCAGGAAAGAAAGAAAAATAATAATGATAAGGCAGCAAAAATACAGTTTTTTCTTACTGATTTAAAGTCAACTAAGAAGAGCAATAATTATAAATCTATGTGGGAAAGAGAGACAAAGTAAAATGTAGCAAGGTGGCTCAAGAGCTTGTCTTTGTTTTGCTTGGATCTTCCCCATGGCTGAGGTCATTTCTTGGATGGTGTTTAAAAAACTCATATTAAGACAAATGCATTTGTTGCTGCCACCTAAGGCTAAAACTTGCAGTTGAGACCAACAATAGTCAGGCAAAAAACCTGCAAAAGAGGCTGGAGAAAGAGATAGTAGGGAAGAATAAAAAAATTTAAAACTCTTATGTGTTTTGGAATATTCAGCAGGCAATGGGCATACCTGGGGATAAACATGTGGTCAGAAAATATTTTTAAAAGATCCAAAGTTTTCACTTCCGTCTAACCTTAAGTGTTCACAAAATCACAACGCAAAGGTTAAATCAGAGTTGTCACCTTACAGGCTAAACATTGAAAGGTGCCCCAAAACAGAGCCAAACTCCAAAGATTAAGAATTTTTATGTTTTCCCTTTTTGTTGTAAGAAATGTAAGAAATCTCTGTCAAATCACTATCCAACAACTGAGCTAACGGAAAAATTACCACAAGAAGCAATACAGACAATTGAAAAATTGCTTCAGAAAAGTCACTAAACAAATAAACAACCACAAAACATACAACAAGCCCAGGGAGAAAGTTTTTACTAGTGTACTTGCCCTACGGGAAATAATAAATAATGTCCTTTTGGAAAAATAAAATAATACTAGAAAGCAACTTTAGGTCACGCAAAAAAGTAAAAAAATTAAAGGTAAAAGTAATTACATAGGTAATTGCATATTAAACCTAGTATTATAATTTTGGTTTGTAGCTCCTCTTCTTTTTTTATGTGATTTAAGAAATAAACATATAAAATAATAATCATAAATATGTGTTAGTGGGGACATAATGAATAAAGATATAACTTGTGACAATAACAACATAAAGAAGAAACATAGAGTAAAGGAGAAAGTATGTATACTATCAAAATATAGTTGGTAGTAATTTGGTCTTGATTGTTACAAAATAGAATGTAATTATAATCTCTAAGGTAACCACTCAGACAATAACCAAAATTATACGCCTAAAGAAACAAGAAGAAAAAAAAATAAAAAGTCAAGAAAGGAATGAAAATGGTAAACTTAAAAAAATCAGTTTAACACAAAGTGAGACAGTAGTAGAGAAACTGAAAAATAAGTAGATATAAGACACATAGAGAAGAAAGAGCAAAATGGCAGAAGTAAGTTGTCATTTACTAGTAGCTGCATTAAATGTAGATAGATTACACTCTCCAATTCAAAGGTAGTGTATTAGATTCCTAGGGAGGCTATAAGAAAATGCAGCAAACTGGGTGGCTTAAAATGACAGAAATTTATTCTCTCACACAGTCTTGAGGCCTGAAGTCTGAAATCAAGGTGTCAGAAGGGTCATGTTTCTTCTGAGATTCTGAATAGAAGCCTTCCTTGACTTCTCCTAGCTTTTGGTAGTGGATGTCAGTCTTTGGCATTCTTTGTCTCAGATCTGCATCATTCCAATCCCATCTCTACTGTTACATGGAATGTTTTTCTATGTGTCAATCTGTGTCTTTTCTTCAATTTTTATAAGGACACCATTCCTATTGGGTTGGAGCCCACTTTACTGAAGTATGACCTCTGACATGTTACAAACATATCTGTAACAAAGTACCACAAACTGAGTGGTCAGAACAAGTGAAATTTATTCTTTCTTAGTTCTAGAGAATATAGGTCCAAAATCAAGGTGTCATCAGGGTGTTACATAAATGAGTTAAATCTGGCCCCTGTACACAGGTCCTATGCTGTTTACCTCTTCAGGGATTTCCCGAACCATTAGCTCAAAACTTCATCAGCACCAAACTTAATTTTTTCCACACACAACTGCTCTAAGTATAACCAATATAAGCAAAGTTGTAGCCATTTAGTGCCTGTCTGATTTTTATATCACATGAAACTCCATGTGACATCTGAAATCTATAGTGAAGATAAGCATTGGGGCTATAAAATGTTGCAAGTCACTTGTCTTTATAGGAATTATCTGACTTAAGGACTCTCCACAATGCTGCTGAACAATATCACCTAGACAGGAGATTCCTTGTCTTTTTTTGTTTCATTTTTGTTAGGGTATGGATAGGGTGAGGGTGGATGGATGGATGGAGGGGGAGGGGCTTAGCACTGCCAGAGTTGGCATGCTGGAGGTGCGCGCTAGTAACCAGAGATCCAAGTAATGCAAAGAATTGCAACACACAAAGAGGTGAAAGAAGAAAAGATTTATTTAAGAAAAGTTCACTTCCCATAGACAGGAAGTGGGCCTACACCCTAGATGAGTATGGCTGCGTAGCCCCTTGAGTCCCAGCTTTAATCCTTTCCCTTGGAGGTGTTGCAATCAGGTAGGTGTGATTGCTGTGACTTCCTTACTGACCATCTGTGAATGTCTTGGAAACCCTGTGACACAGAGATCCACTAATGTCCACCCACATTATCACAGCCCCTAGAGAAGGGTGCAATAAGGATCCTAGTGCTCCTGTACATTCCTGCATAACATTTCTTAGAGCTAATGGAGGGTGCATTTTCCCTTATCTCATACATTCCCAGCCGGCACTCCTGCAATCACAAGTTTTGTGATTTACATAACTTTTGCCTAATGCATTATGTCTTAGGCCTTGTAAACTCCCTTTACTGTAGGTAAGATATGAGATACCTTTGATACCTGGCACCGGGAAGTTTAGGTTTCTGAAAAGACAAAGTTGGCAAACTTAATCTTTACCTAAAGTATGCATTTCTTGAAAACATAGCCTCTGCTTTCCCATCATTGTGTTAGGGTTTAAGAACAAGATAAAAAATGACTTCCTGCTCTCAGTCTATCCTTTCAATTGTGTTTAGGCTGCTGAATTTTTTTTATTTTTTATTTTTATTTTAAAGATGTGGAGTACAATCCAACGTTAAGTACATAAGTGGTCGTCATACAGGTAAAGTTTGGGCCTCCCCTTGGTCCCCACTTAGTTTGATTTGAGATTGGGTACCTTTATTGATATTATGTGCACCTCTTCTCTCCCCTGGCAGTGTCTCACTACAGCCAGTCCCTTTCTCATTGTATTATGGTAAATGTCCAGGGTCCGCTTATGAGTGAGAATATGTGGTACTCAGATCTTTGTCTCTGTGATAGATCATTGACTATTATAGAAGCTAAATCCATCCAAGTTGCTGAAAAGTTCATAATTTTGTTTTTCTTTATGGTTGCATAATATCCCATTGTGTATATGTACCACATTTTTTTTATGCAGTCTACTTTCAATGGGCAGCATGGTTGGTTCCATGGTTTTGCTATTTTGAATACTGCAGCAATAAATATGCGTGTGCAGGTATCGTTTTTATTGAGTGATTTGAGTTCCTCTGGGTATATTTCCAGAAGGAGAATTGCTGGACCATATGGAAGGCCAATTTTTAGATCTTTTAGGAATCGCCACACTGTTTTCCACAGAGATTGTACTAGTTTACACCCCCACCAACAATATAGAAGTATTTCCTTTTCCCTGCATCCTCTACAGAATCTGTTATTTTTTGAGTTATTGATGATGGCCATCCTGACTGGAGTTAGGCAGTATCTCAGTGTGGTTTTAATTTGCATTTCTTTGATGATTAGTGAGGCTGAGCATTTTTTCATGTATCCATTGGCTACTTGTATGTCTTCTTCTGAGAAGTGCCTATTCATATATTTTGCCCACTTTTGAATAGGGTTGTTTGGCTATGAATAGTCAAAACAATCCTCAGCAAAATAAACAAAGCAGGAGGTATCACACTTCCAGGCTTCAAACTTTACTATAAAACTACAATAATCAAAACAACCTGGTATTGGTACAAGAACAGGCATATAGACCAATGGAACAGGATAGAAATTCTGGAAGCAAAACCTCAATTTCTCAACCAATTCATCTTCAACAAAGCTTCCACCAACAACCACTAGGGAGAGGATAATCTGTTTAGTAAATGGTACTGGGAAAACTGACTGACCACATGCAGAACATTGAAACGGGACCCCTACCTATCATCATACACAAAACCAACTCCAAATGTATCAAAGACCTAAATGTGAAATCTCAAACTATAAGAATCCTAGAAGAAAATGTAGGAAACACTCCTAGGCACATCGGAGTAAGCAACGAATTATTGATCAATTCCCCAAAAGCAAATGCCATGAAAGATAAGATAGACAAGTGGGACCTCATTAAACTGACTAGCTTCTGCAAAGCAAAAGAAACCATCAAGAGAGTGGGGAGACAGCCCACAGAATGGGGAAAAAAATATTTTGCCAACTGTAGATCTGACAAAGGTCTGACATCCAAGATCTACAAGGAACTCAAATGTGCCTTCCTTCATTTCTGAGAAGTCATCTTACACCATTGTCTTTGGAGCGGGGCTCTCATTATCTAAGACACTACCCCTCCAATCCAGTCCTGTCAAAACATTACCTCAAATAAAGCTTATAGTGTGCTACTACCATCTTGTGGTCATATCTTTTTTCTTGACCAGCCTTGAAATCTCTAAACTCATTACACAGAGACACAATCTTAATAAGTAGAATCCCTCCTTGCCTTATTGGTAGATTATGGAGTGGCTGTAGTTTCTTGGCACTTCTTGGACTGCACCTGTTTCATTCTAATATGTCCCTCTGTCATAACATGACATTCTCCCTGTGTGTGTGTTTGTATCTCTTTTCCAATCCAAAAACGACAGCAATACACTGGATTAAGTCTAACCCCACTCCATGATCTCACTTTAACTAATTGCATCTTCTATGACCCTATTTCCAAATGAGCTCATATGCTGTGGTACTGGGGGTTAACATACCTTTTGGGGGGAGACACTAATTAATAAGAAAAGATTGGAAGAATGCATACTAAATCAAATTTCACTATATACTTTCTACAAGAGACCTTTTGGATTCAAAAATACAAAAAGTTAACAGTGAAAGAAATGGAAAATTATTTCCTTGCCAATATTAACCATAAGACAGCTGAAGTAACTACAATAATATTGGACAAAATAGAATTAAGTCAAAATTGCTATGACATAAAAGTAAAATTAATAATAGAAAAATCAACCAGAAATATATAACACTTTAAAACATATATAAACATAATAAAGTGTCAACATTCATGAAGCAAAATTGCCAAAAATGAAGAAAAAATAGACAATTCGACATTAATAACCTAAAATTGCAGTACCCAACTTTCAATTTTCAAAATAAATAAAAGATAGACAAAGAACTAGAAAAACTGAACAGCACTATAAACCAACTAAACAGAAATATGTAGCACACTTCACTTATCAAGGACAGAATATGCATTTTTGTCAAGTACTCATTGAACATTCTCCAGAATAGACTATATGCTGGGCCACAAAAAACTATCAATAAATTTCAAAATAATGAAAAAAATACAAAATATCTTCTCTTTCTGTAATAAAAAAGACACTGCAAACTAATAACAGATGGACATATGCAAAATTCACAGCTATGTAAAAATGCGATAATCACTCTAAAATAAACAGTGAGTCACAGAAAAAAATCACAAGGGAAATTAGAAAATAAATAACTGCAGAAACACAATTTTATCAAAACATATGAGACACAGTAAAAATAATATTTAGAAAAAATTTATAGTTGTAAATGTCAACATTAAAAGAAAATAAAGATTGAATATCAATAACATAACTGTAGAAGAATGATCTCATGTAAACAACCTATTACACTTCAAGAACAAGAACAAATTAAGCCCAAAGTTAGCAGAAGAAAAAAATATAAAAATCATACAAAAACTTAGAGTAGCTAAAAATAAGAGAACGAATAAACAACAAACAAACAAAATTAGAAAGTGGATACAATGGATACAAAAATAAATAGAAAAGATCATAAGACACTACCATAAGCAATTACACACCAAAAAAATCAGATAACCAAGAAAAATACATAAATTCCTATAAACCTATGGTCTACCAAGACTGAATGATGAATAAATTAGAAATCTGAACAGACCAATAATGAGTAAAGAGATTGAATCAGTAATTAAAATTCTCCCATCAAAAAGAAGTCCAGGACCATATGATTTCATGACTGAATTCTGCCAAGCATTTACTCATGCTTCTGAAACTCTTTCAAAAAATGGAAGAACATGAAATATTTTCAAACTCATTTTATGAGACCACCATTATCTTGATACCAAAGCCATAAAAAGATATTGCAAAAAAGAAAGAAGGAAAGAAAGAAAGAAAGAAAAGTAAAGGTCAATAATCTGATGAACACAGATGCAAAAAATTTCAACAAACTGCTAGCAAAGTGAACTCAATAATACATTAAAAGGGTCAGTCATCCCAATTAGGTGGAATTTATCCTTGGGATGCAAGGATGGTTTAACATATGCAACTCAATAAGTGTGATGCGCCATAGTAGCAAAATAAAGGACAAAAGCCATGTGATTCTTTAAAAGACAAAGAAAATATATTTAACAAAGTTTAATATTCTTTTATGATAAAAACTCAGTAAATTACATATACAGGGAATGTTTCTCAATACAATACAAACCATATATAACATACTCACAGCTAACATACTGAATTGTGAAAAGTTGAAAGATATTTTTCCAAAATCAGGAACAAGACAAAAATGCTAACTGTCACCATTTTCATTCAGCACAGTAGTGGAAGTCTTAGACAGAGCAATTTTGCAATACATAAGTAAATATATGAATAAATGGCATCCAAATTAAAAATAAATAAAATTGTCTTTGACGATGGCATGATCATCTATATAGAAAACTCTAAGCATTGCCAAAAAGCAGAATTCATTAAAAAAATTTAGTAAAGTTGCATGGAAACTAATTAAATTGAGAAAAATCAGTAGCATTTCTATACAATAATAATGAGTGATGTGAAAAAAATTCAAAAAACAGTTCCGTTTGCAATAATAATATAAAATACTTATGAGTAAAGTTAACCAAGGAGGTGAAAGATTTGTACACTGAAAACTGTAAACCATTGATGAAAGAAATTAAAGATGACACAAATAGGAAAATATCCCATGTTCATGGATAGAAATAAATATTGTTAAAATGTCCACCCATCCAAAGATCTACAGATTCAATGCAACCCCCATCAAAATTCCAATATCAGTATACACAGAATAAAAAAATCTGAAATTTGTATAGAAACACAAAATACTCTGAATAGCCAAAGCATCTTGAACAAAAAAATATAGCAGGAGACATCACAATTCTGTATGCCAAAATAGATTACAAAGTTATAGTAATTAAAACAGCATTATATTGGCACAAAACAGGTATATTGACCCATAGAAAAAGAAAGAAAGCCCAGAAATAAATCTACTTATCTACAGTCATTTGATTTTCAACAAAGGTGGAAACACACTGGGGAAAAGGCAATCTTTTCAACACATGATGTTGGCAAAACTAGATATACACATACTGAAAAATACAAATTGTCCATTTTCTCACCCATGTCTTCAAATATACACAATGGAATACTATGCAGTCATAAAGAAGGACACACATATGGAATTCACAACAACATGGATGGATTTAGAGTCTATCATACTGAGTGATCTGTCAAAGAAACAAGGAATAGAGTACAACATGCCCTCACTCAAAAGCAGACCCTGAGCATTTGCCACAATACTATAAGAAAGGGATTGGCAGTAGCAGGATACTGCTGGGGTGGGGGTGGGGGGACACACAGCATCAATAAGGGTACCTGATCTCAAACCAGGCAAAGTGGGGACCAAAGAGAGTCCCATACTTTACCTGTATGATGTCCACTTGTATTCCCAATCCTGAATTGTACCACACATCTTTAAAATAAAATACAATTTTTTTTAAAAAGCACAGACAACAAAAGCAAAAGTAAACAGATGTCATCACATCAAATTTTTCCCTTGCACAGCAAAGGAAATAAATCAACAGAGTGAAGAAACAACCTCAAAATAGAAGAAAACATTTATAAACCATATGTTAGATAAAGTGTTAATATCCAAATATACAAAGAACTTAAACAGTTAAATAGCAAAAACAAACAAATGAACAACCCAATTAAAAATGAACAAATAACCCAAACAGACATTCTCAAAAGAATACATGCACATGACCAATAAATATATTTAAAAATGTTTGACATCACTAAGCATCAGGGAAATGCAAACTAAAAACATGACGAGAAATCACCTTACACCTGTTTGAATGGTTCCTTTCAAAAAGAGTGAAGTTAAGTGCTGATGAAGATATGAAGAAAATGGAACCCATGCCTACTGCTGATGTGAATGTAAATTAATACAGCCGTTATGGAAAATAATTTCCTCAAAAAAATAAAAATAGAACTACCATATAATCTAGCAATTCTACTGCTGAGTGCATACCCAAAATTAATAAAATCAGTATATCGAGGTCCTTTCAGCACTCCCATGTTCATTATAGCATATTCACAATAGCTAAGATAAGGCATTAACCTGAATGTCCATCAATGAAAGAATGAATAAAGAAAATGTGTTATGTATGCACAATTGAATACTATTCAACCTTTAAAAATAAGGAAATTTTGTCTTATGCAAAAGCATGGATGAAACCAAAGGACATTGTCTTAAGTAAAATAAGCCAGGCACAGAAAAAAATAACATATAATATCATTTATTCATGGAATCTGAAAAGGCAACACTTATAGAAGCAGAACGTGGAATGATAATTACCAGTCACCAGGGGTGAGGAAGTGGAAAGATATCGGTCAAAACATACAAAATTCCTGTTAGACAGGAGAAATAAGTTCAAAATATCTACTGTACAATATGGTGACTATAGTTAATAATTATGTAGTGTACTCTTGAGCATTGCTAAGAAAGTAGATAATATTCTTAGTATCTCTATGGATATTAATCAATTAATATATCAATTTTGTGCTCTCATCACAAAAACAAGTATGTAAGGTATTATATATATTAATTAATGTAATTTAGCCATTCCACTATGTATACATATTTCAAAATATTATGTTGTGTACCATAAATAAGTGCAATTATATCTGCCAATTAAAAAAGAAAATGACATTACATAAAAACTAAGAAAATTAAATAAAGCTTGGACTACTGTTAGTAATGATGTATCTTTTTTCATTAATTTTAGCAAATGTACCATATTAAGTACAATGCTAGTAATAAAGAAAATTGCATGTATTGGAGGAATGAAAACCCTGTACTACCTGCTAGATTTTTCTGTAAAACCATTGAAAAGTCTATTAATAAAAAAATAAAGAGAGAGAGAGAGAGAGAGAGAGAGAAAGCTAAGTACACAAGACAGTGTGGTATTGCTGAAATAATAAACAGATAGATCAATGGAATGGAAAAGAGGGCACAGAAGTGACCCATATGAGGAGGGATCTCCTAAAAAGCCAGAATTATCTTTTTTGTAGGGTGGGCCCCTTGTATTACAAGCTTCCCACTAAATAAGTATTCTAGGAACCCATTAACATCAATATACCCCTAGCATTGTTGTGAGAGGCTACGTTCGACTTTAGGCAATTTTTTTGGAGATTTTTTTCAACGCATCTGCCCATTTCAAGATGGGTGATTTATGAGCATATCTGCCCACACTGCATTGAGTGTTCAGCAGTTTTCGAGTGAAAACAGCATGACTCCCATGCCCCACCCTCCCCATTCACCCAATCTTACCCCAAGTGACTTTCATCAAAATTTGCATGTTGGTTCCTGTGGGCTCTTCTTTCTTGTTTTGTTTCTACATAAACTAGGTGGTATAGTCATATGGTTTTTTCCTACAAATAAAATGAGCCTCCTGGGAAGCATCTCAAAATGCTAAGGAAACTGGATTTCTGCCTCAATAGTTCTCTTTTTGCACTGTAAAAACCATTGACTCTGAGGAATTCTCTTTGTGTGGCACTGTGCCAACTTGGAGTAAGGGAAGGAGTGACGTAGTCCAAGCATGACCCTTTTGCTTACCCCCTTAAATGTAGATTTTTATTTAATTTCATGAAACATATTGATGACTCAGGCTTATTCCCGAGTTTTGAGGTTTCAATAAGATGTTTCTGTCTGTGAACAGTTGCTTGTTGACCTTTTGGTGGGATGAGAAAGAAAAATCTTGGTGCTCCCATGCTGCCATCTTACTCTCCCTAAAAAATAGAGTTATTGCTGACTAGGTATAGAGATTTTATTTGTGGTGCTAAATGTTTTTGAAATAAATAGTAATGATAATGGTACAACATTGTGAATGTAATTAATGCCATTTAATTGTACATTTTAAAAATAGTTAAATTGACAAATTTTATGCTATGTGTATTTCACCATAATTTTTAAAGTAAATAGAAATACCTACAACAATCACTAAAAATGATATTAAAACTGATACATTCAAAATCATTATAGATAAACCAAAATGGAATTCTAAAAATCATTCAAGTAATTCACAGAAAGGCAGAAAAAGAAAGCAGAGAGGAAAAACAGAACAAAAATAAAAGTATAATGATAGACAAAAATATTAACATGCACAAATTATGTTAAATGCAAATAGGCTAAATATGTGAATTAGAAACAGAGATTGGCAGAGTGAATTAAAGACATGATCCATCTATATTCTGCAAAAAAACTCATCCTAACCATAATCATATAAACAGGTTTTAAATCAAAGAATAGAAAAGAGACTGGTGGCTCATGCCTATAATACCAGCATTTTGGGAAGCTGGGGCAGGAGTACTGCTTGAGTCCAGGAACTCAAGACTATCCTAGACAACGTAGTAAGACCTCATCTTTTAAAAAATTGTAAAAAGTAACTGGGTGTGGTGGTGCAATTCTGTAGTCCCAGATACTCAGGAGACTGAGGCAGAAGGATTGCTTGGGCCCAGGAGGTCAAAGTTGCAGAGAACCATGATTGTGCCACTGTACTTTGGCTTGGGCAACACAGTGAGACCCTGATCTCCCCAAAACATAGACAAAATATATGCTGGAAGCATTAATCAAGGAAAGCAAGAGTGGCTATATTGATATTGGATTAAGTGCATATCAGAGCAAAGAAAATCCCTAGAAAGAACATGGCACATTATACTATGATCAAAACGTCAATTTGCACAAATATATAGCAATTCTAAATATGTACAGAGCAAACATCAAAGCTGAAAATGGGTAAGGCAAAAATGAAAGAATTATAACAAATGACAAAAACATAACTTTAGGTAAAAAACATAACTCCCCTCTCTCAACAATTGACAGAACTAAGAATAAAGTCAGTAATGATGTAGAAGAAATCAAAAACATTATCAAGGAACACAATCTGATTGACATTTATAGAACTCCAGGAAACAACAACAGAATGCAGTCTATCCAATTGCCAGTATAACATATATTAAGATATATCATATTCTGGACCATAAAACAAACCTCAACAAATTAAAAATTGAAGATCATACAGAGTGTATTCTTGAATCACAACAGAATCAACCTAGAAATCAGTAACAGAAAGGTAGCAGAAAAAGCTTCAAACACTTGAAAACTAAACAAAAGACTCCCACATAGTCCAAGCATCAACAAGAAAGTGTAAGGAAAATTTGACAACACAAAATATTGAACTAAATGAAATTGACAATAAATCACATCAAAGTTGTGGAATTCACTAAAGCAGTGTTTTGAAGAAAATTTACAAAATGAAATGCACCCATTAGAAAAAAGGTAAACTCTGATGAGTATTAAAAAGAGCTTCAAGATGGCTGACTAGAGGCATCTGCTGCTCATCCATTGCAAACCAAAATAGTGAGTAGATAGCCACACTTCAAACAGATCATCTAAGAAAGAACACTTGAATTTAACAGAGAAGTAAAAGAAAACACCCAATGTAGGGAAGAAAGGGAAAGAGATAGCCTGCACACCTGGGATAGACTGAAATCCCAGACAGGCTGTTCAATGAGAAAAAAGAATAAAGAAGAGACCTCCCAGTGGTCCACATTTCCACCAGACTCCTGTAATTCTAGCCATGGGAGAGCCTCTTGACCTCTGCAGGCCCTGAAACTAATATAGAATGTTGCCTGGAGACCACGAGATGGCATTGCTCCAGAGGAGCTTGTGCTGGGTGCCAAACACCACCTGAGCCCTAAAAAGCTACAGCATGGCACCATTTTTTGAGCCAACTCCCACCAGACTGCATCCAGCTCTGGGCCCAAAAGCCCCTGCATCTTCACATCCATGGAGCCTCAATGATTTCTTCCACCCACAGCTGCCACAGCTTCTGTTTTTTGCTGCCAGGTTCAAAGCATAAGGTATTGGCAGCTACACTGTCATCACCAGTAGTGGGGCTTTCCAAGTCTAGCAAGATATTTAGACATTTAAATACAGGAATTTCCAAATAAGTACGATTTCCAAATAAATATGATTCTAAAAGGTCTTCTCCATGACATATTATAGTCAAAATGTAAAAACTCAAACACAGGACAGAATTCTAAAAACAGCAAGAGAGAAGTGTCTTGTCAGTTATAAAAGAGACTCAATTAAACTAACAGTGAATTTCTTAACAGAAACTTTGCAAACAAGAAAAAAAAATGAGAAAATTTTAAAGTGTTGAAAGAAAAAAATGTGTCATCCAAGAATACTATACTCTTCAAAGCTATTCTTCATAAATAAAGAAGAAAGAAAATCTTTTGCATACAAGCAAAAGCTGAGGGGATTCATTACCACTAGACTGGTTCTACCAGAAATGCTTAAAGGAGTCCTAAAAGGGTGATATTTGCTATCATGAAAACACACAAATATATGAAACTCATGGGCAAAGCAAGCACACAAGGGGAAAAAAAAGACTTAAATGTTACCACTGCAGAAAATCCCACACCACGCTAATAAATAATAAGAAAGAAAGAAAACAACAAAGGATATACAAAACAAGACTTCAATTAATAAAATGACAGGAATAAGCTCTTACATATCAATATTGAATGTAAATGGATTTAACATTCCACTTTAAAGTTATAGACAGTTTGAATGGATTAAAAAAACAAATATGGTCCACTATATGCTGCCTAAAAGAAACTCATCTCACCTGGAAAGACACATGAAGACTGAAAGTAAAGGAATGAAAAAAGATATTTCACGCAAACAGAAACCAAAGGCAAGTAGGATACACCATACTTAAATAAAATAAACTTTAAACCAAAAACAGTAAAAAAAGACAAAGAAGGTTATTACATACCAATGAAGGGATCAACTCAGCAAAAGGGTATAACACTTCTAAACATATATATGCACCAAATGCCAGAATGCTCAGATATATAAAATAAACATTATTATGTCTAAAATTCTCCAGCATAAACCAGAGATAGATAGCAATACAATAGTAGTTGGATAATTCAACACTCAATTCTCACCATTAGACAGATAATCTAGACAGAAAATGACAAAGAAACAATAGATTTAGACTGCACTTTATACTAAGTGAACCTAGCAGACAGAGACCATTTCATCTAATAGCTAAAAAATACACATTATTCTTATCAGCATATGGAAAATTCTCCAGCATAAACCATATATTGGAAGACACACAAAAATCTTAACAATTAAAAAAATTTGGATCCAAGTATTTTATCAAATCACAGTGAAATAAAACTAGAAATCAATAACAAGAGAAACTTTGGAAAATGTAAAAACACATAAAAACTAAACAACATGCTCCTGAATTATCACTGAGTTATGTAAAAACTTAAAGAGGAAATTAAAAAATTTCCTGAAACAAAAGAATATCAAAACACAACATAACAAATCAATAGAATACAGTAAAAACAGTGCTAAGAGGAAAGTTTATAATAAGTACCAACATAAAATCATTTTTAAAAAGGCTTCAAACAATCTAATAATGCAACTAAAGGAACAAGAAAAGCGAAGAACAACCAAACCCAAAATTAGGAGAAAGAAAGTAATTGTAAAGACTACAGAAGAAAAAAATAAAGATTAATTTAAAACACTACAAAGGATCAACAAAAATGAGAATTTGGTTTTTGGAAAGACAAAATTGATAAACTACTAATTAGACTAACACAAAAAAGGAGAAAATACCCACATGAAAAAATCAGAAATATAAAGAAAACATTACAACTGATACTACAGAAATACAAAAGATTATCAGAGACTATTATCAACAACTAGGCATTTAAAAAACTGAACAATCTAGAAAAAAATGGACAAATTTCTGGACACATACAATGTAGCAATACTGAATCAGGAAGATATAGAAGACCTAAAGTGACATAAGGGTAATGAGATTGAATCAGTAATAAAAAGTCTCCCAACAAAGAAAAGTACAGGATAGAATTGCTTCACTGTCAAATTCTATCAAATGTACAAAGAAGAATTAGCATCAATTTTTATTAAACTATTTTTTAAAAATTGAATATGAAGAGATCATCTCTAACTTATTCTATGAGGCCAGCACTACCCTGATAATAAACCAGGAAGAGAAAAAAAAAAAAAACAAGAAGAGGAAAAAAAAGACACTACAGGCCAATATATTTGATAAACATAGACATAATAATCCTCAATAAAATATTAGCAAACTGAATCTAACAGCACGTCAAAATGATAACACATTATAATCAAGTGAGAATTACCTCAGGGAGGCAAAGATGGTGCCACATACACAAATCAATAAATGGACACATTACATCAACAGAATAAAGGACAATCTGTATGATCTTCTTAATAGGTGCAGAAAAGCATTTAATAAAATTTGACATAACTTTATGATAAAAACTCTCTCAACAAACTAAGTATAAAAGAAACATACTTCAGTATATTAAAGGCCATATATGACAAACTCACAGCTAACCATACTGAATGAAGAAAGGCTGAAAGCCTTTTCACTAAGAACTGTAACAAGAAAAAGATGTCCACTTTCACCACTCTTATTCAACATATGACTACAAGTCTTAAGCAGAGTAATTGGACAAGAGAAATAAATAAAAGGCATCCAAGCTGGAAAAGAGGAGTCAAACTGTTCCTCTTTGCAGGGGACATGATCTCATATACATGAAAAAAAAAGA
>CAUYQG010290610.1:0-18695 GCA_963574415.1 Tarsius wallacei
GCCTTTGGGAGGCTGAGGTGAGTGGATTGCCTGAGCCCACGGGTTCGAGACCCGCCTGGGCAGGCGAGACCTCATCTCTACAATAAATCAAAAAATTAGTCGGGCGTGGTAGCGCACGCCTGTAGTTCCAGCTACTTGGAAGGCTGAGACGGAAGGATCGCCGGAGCCTAGCAGGTCGAGGCTGCGGTGGCCAGGAACAGCTGCTGCACTCCAGTCTGGGCGACAGAGTGAGACTCCAACTCAAAAAAATAAAAATAAAATAAATAAAATAAAAAAATAAAAATCCATGCATAACCTTTGACTCTCCCAAATGTAATTGCTCTTAGCCTGCTAGCAACGAGAAGTCTTACATGTGTCATAAACAGTCGATTTGCACATGTGTATGTTATATGTATTCTACACTGCATTCTTACAATCAAGAAACCCAAAGAAAAGAGTATGGTGTTAAGATGACCATTAAGAGACATGTGTTTACTCTTCATTAAGCGGAAGTGGATAGGCATAAGGGTCTTCATCCCTCGGGCTGTGGGGGTGGGGAGGAGGGGCTGGTCTTGCTGGCTCAGGGTGGCAGAAATCCACATAGAAGCAGAGCTGTGTGGGTCAGTGGCGATTGCTACTTTATTTCGGACAAAAATATGAGCATGGAGGGCCTTTGGAAGACTTTCAGCTCAGGTGATGGGTCAGTGTAGCCACCTGGTTGGGGCGAGCAGGAGCAGACACTTGAGTTGTGCAGTGTGGAGGGAAGGGTCACCAAGGGCTCGGCAGGTGGAATGATGAAGATAGGACGACCGAGGATGTTGGGGTAAAGGCAGGAGTGAAGAAAGAATCCTCAACTCGTCACACGGTGAAGAGAAGCATCAGCAGAACACCCGGACCATGGGTCCCTCTGGTCCTTCCGCTTGGCCGGGGGGTAAGCCCGGAGAGCATCTCCTGCCAGAGAGGATTCAGGAGGGTGTGTGTTCCCACTCAGCCACTGCCCTGTCTTTAGCTCCAGTAAGTAGAACCGACTGTGGGGGTGGAACAAGGCATCTGCCTGTCAAGTCCTCCTGGGCACCTTCCACTGCCTCCCCAAGGGAACCCCCACATCCCTGCCGTGTCTGTTCTGTTCACGTAGAGCATTGAGGCAGCCTCAGACCTGCAGACGCCACGGCCACACATCTGGGGCAGACACCGAGGAGGGTTGAGGGGTCCTTCACCACCAGAAAAGGACGACTCTAGCGTCAGCATTCAGCACCCCAAAGAAGGGCATCGGGATACAACTCTTTGGGGTCCTGGTGCAGAAAGTGGACATCACAGAGCGTCCCTGAAGAAGTCCCCAATGGCGTCTCTGCAGACCTGAGCTACACCGTCCTGGCTGCCGGGACAGTGGCCCCCTTACCACAGGGGTCTAGACTGGAGTGGGCCAGTGACATGGGAAGGCCTTGTAAGAAATGCATAGCACAAACATTTCTAGAGCAGCTATTAATAACTGCCAGACCTTCACCACTTTCCTGAAAGTCATCTGCCTAAGAACGCTCGAAACCCCCTCTCCATCCTCCACAGCCTCATTTCCACAATCTTTTGCAACAGCCACATGGCGATGCTTGGCATACACGTTGGAAGGAGCTCAAAAAAACAGGGTGACGTTCTTATAACAAATCTCTATTTCCATCTTTCATTCCTATCTATGCGAATGACTTTTCTTCAACGCACGAGGATGAAGACGAGAGGGACTGTGACGCCGTGGATGAGGCACTCCACAAATGGTGGCCTCGGGGGAGCCCCACATCACCACTCGGATGAACAAACAAGAATTTTACTTTTTACATTTAATAATAATCCAGTCTAAGAAAACTGTTTTAGCTTTGACCAATTATATGCTACGAATAATAATGATAATTCAAAAAAAATGACAAAGTCTGTGGTTACAAAAAATTGCATTTAAAAATTGTTTCAATTTATAAACAGCTTTATACTGTAAGAATATAAAGGAGATGAACAAAAGACTTTTAAGCTGAAAAAGTCTATCATATTGGCATAATATTAGAGAGGGTCAGGACAGGCAGAATGAGAATTCGAGCTCAAGGAGAAAAAGAATCAGAAAAATTGCATGTGCCCAGAAAAAAGCATTTTTGTGTATTTTTTTTTAAAGGGTGATGGTGGTTGTCAGGTCACTGTGGTAATTGGATTCCAGTGGAAACACCTGGGGGATGTAAGAGTTTTATTTGGAAATATCAATATTTTCAAATGCCAGAAGATATGACCTTGCTAGCCAGCAGAACTCACTTTTCCATGAGAAGGTTAAGAGATCATGTCTGTGGCTGCTCCTCCTCCTCCACCCCTGCTGGGAGGTAGTGCTGAGTGAGGATCCCTCTGTCCGTCTGGTAGGGAATTTGCTCAGATGCTGCTTCATCAAAACTATGGGTTCCTTTTTAAAAATCGGGGATGTGTTTGTTTCTGGCAGTTCTGGCAGTTTCCGGTCTAATGAACTCATTTGAATTCTGGAAAATAGATCACTCTGTTTCAATTAGGCCAACTCCTCAGGAGTTCTAGAAAAATACTCTCAGCCAGTGACTCATTTGAGTCCTAGATGACAGAACACTCTGGGCAATTAGGCCGACGTGACAGGCGTCCCGGAAAAGGTTCTAAGTGACTCTGACATATCTGTGAATGCGTCTGCCCTCAGCTCCCAGACACGGAGGGATGGAGACACGACCTGGCTCCGGAACAGTTTGGGGGCACATTCTAGAGCTCTCCGTGCTGGTCCCTGCTATATCAGGGTGCTGGGTCTGGTGAAAAGTTTAAACAGAAAGGGGTGGGGACCTTGGCGTGCCCCTCCAAAATTCATATGTTGAAACGTGAGGCCCAAAATGAGAATATTTAGAGGTAGGGTCTTCATGAGGTGAGTCATGAGGCTCCCTCCTTATGAATGGGATTGGTGACCTTACAAAAGGGTGGGGGGTACCCAGCAAGGCCCCTCTGCCTTTTGCCTTTCATCACATAAGGACACAGTCCCTGTTCCCTCCAGATGATGCAGCAACAAGGTGCCATCCTGGAAACAGAGGGCTGGGCTCTCACCAGTCATACAATCTGCTGGCACCTTGACTTTGAACTCCCGGCCTCCAGAACTGGCAAAAATACATTTCTGTTCTTTACAAATTATCCAGTCTCGGGTATTTTGTTACAGCAGCAAGAGCAGACTGAGACAGTGGGGGAGGGAAATAAAAGCCATAAGATGGTGGTATCAGCCAAACTATACTTGCAAGGATTTTTATGGTTGGTTCTGTGATCTGAATGTTTGGGTCCCTCAAAATTCCTAGGTTCAAATCCTCACCCCTTAGGTGATGGCATTAGGAGGTGGAGCCTTTGAGAGGTGGCTAGGTAACCCTCTCATGAGGGTTAAAGCCCTCATGAGAGGGATTAGTGCCTTTATAAAAGGGACCCCAAAGAGCTCCCTTGTCCCTTCCACCATGTGAGGACAAGTGAGAAGGTGTCATCAATGAACCAGGAACCCAAGACCATTGCCAGATACTAAATCTGTCTATACCTTGATCTTGGACTCCCAGCCTCCAAAACTGGGAGAAATAAATTCCTGCTGTTTACAAGTCACTGAGTCTAGCAGCATAAACAGCTAAGACAGTTGACGTTTCTGTACCTGAGATGACTTCAGATCCATATCCTCAGCTTGGCCATTTGTCCCAAGTAAAATATTTTATTTAATGACAGGCACCACAAACATATGCCTTCGGTCTACCCTGTAATTGCGAAGAAAATTTATAACATAAAATAACTGAAATAGGACTCCTCATTTCAGCTTTTAAGGCAGGAAGTCTCTAAAGTAAATAAAACTTCTACTCTACAAAAGGAATCGTATACTGCCAACGTTGCTTATGTAACATAAGTGAGAGCAAAATAGAGAAATTCTCTGAGCTTACATAGAAAATAAAGAAAAAACATTAAACCATGGTATTAGCACTTTTGTAAATGGTTTTGCTGAAAGTGTAGTGATGGGTTTGTAACAATTTAATTGTGTCTACTTTTTGTTTTAAAAAAAATCACAATATTTAAAAGGTTCTGCTATGCTGAACTTGGGAAAAGTTTAATTGATAAGGTTTGCAATCAAAACATAATGACAGAATCCAGGGAGAAAAGAGATGTGGCCAAGTGGAAGGGTGGGGGAAGAATCATAAAGGAAAGAGAAAGGGTTTTATGACTTTTGAGTTAAGGGTTGGGGTCTCACTCTGTCGCCCAGGCTGAAGTGAAGTAGCATGTTCATGGCTCACCGCAGCCTCAAAATCCTGGGCTCAAGTGATCCTCTAACCCCAGTCTCCCAAGTAGCTGGGACTACAAGTGTACACCACCATGCCTGCCTATTTTTTTTTTTTTTTTTGCTTTTTGGTAGAGATGAGGTCTCACTATGTTGCCTAGGCTGATCTTGAACTCTTGGGCTCAAGCCTCCTGCCTCGGCCTCCCCTAAGGTTATATGATTTTTAACGAATTCAATTGTATTCATTTTATTATATCCAACTCCTAAAAGCTAAAATCATTTTATCTTTATTTAAAGTGTTCTGCATACATATATTCATGCACATAATTTTAAAACTATGAGTACATTTGATAATAAAATTTTTGATATTGAGAAATCAAATTAGTTATATTTTATAAGTTCTTTACTTTTTGTTGTGTACCTACTTTATAATTGATTAGAGGAAAACAATTTTTAAAAACATTATTTAAGTGTCTCAAGGTAATTTCAAAAAGCTGAGAGGAAACTTTTTGTTTTTTAAAAATCTCTCCCTAGATATCAGGAAATAGTCAAGGAGAAGGAACTTACTTTTAATTAACTGCAGTAGCCCTTTAACTTATTCATGCAAGAAAATAACTAGAAAAAATACACTATATAAAACATAATACTTAAAAATAAGACCAAATGTAGCATTTTGGAAGGTCTTAGATGCTCAGAATGAGGTAAAATTCAGGCAAAGGAGACAGAAGTGGTCCCACAGCAATGGTACTACCTTTGCGAGATGCTGAAGGGAACATTTTCCAGTCAACTATTGGTCTTCAGAGCATCCTCTGAGGGGAATACACAGCTTGCTGTTGGAGAAACCATGACATGGATATTGGTTGGTCTCTCCAAGTGCAACCAGATGTCCCCTGGCCAACCAATTCCTTGGACAAAATTACATAGGAGTACAGTATAGCTAGACAGTGGCTCAAAGTTTGCCATTCATTAAGAAATAGAGAAAATTAGGCAAGCCACCTTCCAAATAAAGACAAAAGAATTACTTAAATGTAACCATGATATTCAACTTCTCAGTTATGGTTACTATCTATTAAATGGTAATCTTCATGCTCAAGCGATAAACACTAGATAATATGTGTATAAAATGATGAAATGAGAATGATGTTTAAAATTTACACTATGCTCCTTAAACCAATACTCCTTAAAGATTGGGTACTAAATCTGTCTATTATGAGGCCCCGAGACTTTGTGCTAATTAGGAACTAAGAGCAAAGGGTGCTCAGAAACAGACTCAGAAATTATTCTGCACTTGGTTGAAATCTCCTCCAAATGGAAAATGAAGATGATTTGAGAAATCCAGTTTCCTCTGGTAAAGTGTACAAGAAGCAATTAAAAAAAATGTCTGCTGTATGTTACCTGGGCAGGTAAAAATGCCTGTAATGGCATCAAATGTACACACAAGTTGATAACTGTAAGTTTGCTGTTACCTGTGGTTCCTAAACCTTCTACTAAAACATGATGATTAGCTGACAGACTAACATGTTAATAACTGTTCTTTCTCCTTCAGAAGTGACTGCGTTTTGGTAAACAAAAGTCCATCTCAGGCTGGAACATGGTTGTTGGCCCTTATGCCCGGCTCACAAAGAAAAATGAACAAGCCTGGTATTATGAGCACTGAACCAAAAGTTAATCTGAAGACTTTAGCATCCTGACAATCACATGGCGGGAATAAGTAGACAAACTTCAGGCAGCTAGACGTCAATGATTGGTCCCATCTGGATCAACCAGGATGCCAAGTGCTTGGCTGACTGATTTGGATTTTATCAAAGCCACCACATGTGGGACTCTTGATGGATCTGTCAACTAGGAAACTGCAGAGACTGATCTTGCACCCCCCTCCTTTTTATGCACACAATTACCATGGAGTAGAAAACTGGGAAGCACGAAATGTTTTAATTTACATAAAATTGCCTCTAGATTTTCCATAGCTATATTTCTAAGCCATTTTTTTATATTTGAAAATGGAAACCCCCTTGGGGATGAGCAAAGCTGACTGAAAATTGCTTTTAGGATGTTGGAGAATGGCTAAATGTAATGTTGTTATGAAATTGCAACTGAAATGTGTTAATGTCTTTTTTAGTTCATTCTTGTGGAACCTTAACAATATTGTAAAAATGCGAACCTACAGAAACTTTTCCACTTGGCATGTCTGTCAGGTTTCTAAAGTCTCTAATGATTCTGGTTGTTGATTTGTTACATTTGCTAATTTTAATAATTAGATTTTAAGAGTTAAGTAAGACAATATGAAATAATAAATACAACTAGGATAATATATATAAATTAATAAAAATAAGTTAATTAATACAACTAGAATTAACATCACAGCCCACAAGCCCATGAAAATAGTATTCAATGAGAGGTTTAGGCATTACATGCAATATTTTATCTCTGTTAGATATTGTATATTTATATGTTTATTCCTTTTATTGTTATTGTCCATTAATTTTAAATACAAGCAAAATATTAAATATTTAGAGCATTTATATTCTCTGATATCCCCCTGTGGGTAGATTAGAATTTATTCCTCTTTAAACATATTGATCTGTGTACCTATACTAACAAGAAGCATGATCTAGACCAACAAGATTTTAAAATTTTTAAAAAATACTTAGATTTCAGTTAAAGAAAAATGAAATAGTAGTGACATCTCAAAAGAAAATACACCGACAGAGTCAGTAGTCAGCAGATTTGGTAGTCAACAGATTCAGTAGTCAAGTCTCTCTTTTCTCCTGAGACATTAATATTGTTATTAAAAAGACTACAGGAAAGATTCTGGAATGGCAGAATAGAAAGCACAAGGACTCTGACCTCCTACCTACACAACAATTTCACTGGTATAATTATTGTGAAACTTAAGTCTGTTGAGGGCTTACCTCTTATGGGGTGGGGTGGGGGGCGGATCTTGAATGGTAAATTGTGGCTAATTTGGGTCCATTATAGCTCTTAGCACAGTAGCAGTTACTAGCCCTGTGGCAGACAGCTGTGCATGTGTTCCTGGGCCAACCTGCACACAGCATGATGGGCAGATAGAATACTGTCCTCCAATGACTGGCTACCTGTACTCAAACCTGCTATTTCTGATTACACAGTTGCAGGTAAGAGGCTGGTTGTCAGTGTTTCAAGCCCCTCTCCCTCTAGCTTAAGTGACTTCTAGGAGATTTAATTAATTAAACTAGAATTAACATTAAAGTTTTTTATCCCCCTATTGGGAGCCAGACATTGAACACTAGATACCTAAAAGCAACCTCATATACAAGTAAAGTCATAAAGTGCATGCCCAGGGAAAGGCATAGGCTCAGAAAAGACAGAAAATAAGTTTACACTTCAAACTGATCTTTGGCAAAGTGATAGTCAACAACAATTTTTCAAAACCCAGCATACCCTGGGGAAGGAGAATGATTTTTAGAGTTACCACATTATTAGATTCAAATGTCCAGTTTCAACCAAAAAAAAAAAAATCACAAATCATACAAAGAAACAAGAAAGTATAAATTATTCAAAGGACAAAAACCAACATAAAACTGTTCCTGAAAAAGATCTGAAGGTAGATCTACTAGACAAAGACTCCAACACAGCTATCTTAAAATGCTCAAAGAACCAAATGAAGACATGGAGAGAGTGTATGTATCACTGTTAGATATTGTATATTTATATGTTTATCCCTTTTATTGTTATTGTCCATTAATTTTAAATACAAACAAAATGTTAAATATTTAGAGCATTTATATTCTCTGATATCCCCCTGTGGGTATGCATGAATAACAGATTAACAAAATGAAAATATCAATGAAATAGAAAACCTAAAATAAGCAAAAAAGAAATTCTGGACCTAAAAAAGCACAGTAACTCAAATAAAAACAATCTCTAAAGGGTTTCAAAGGCAAATTTGAGCAGGCAGAAAAAAGAATCAGCAAACTTGAAGACAGGACAATGAAATGATCAAGTCTGAGGAACAAAAAGAAAAAGGATTGAAGAAAAGTGAACAGAGTCTAAGGGACCTGTGCACACAATCAAATGAACCAACATACACATTGTAGGAGTCACAGAAGAAGAAAGAAGTCACCAAAGAAGAAGGGAGGAAGAAAAAGACAGTGAAAGAATATCTGAAGAAACAATGAAAACTTTTCAATTTGATAAAAGCTATGACTATAAATATTCAAGAAACTGAATAAACTGAAAGTATGATAAACTCAGAAATTCACATGAAGGCACATTATAATCAAACTGTTGAAAAATAAAGGCAGAGAACTTTGAAAGCAGCAAGAGAAATGACTCCACACATACAGAGGATCCTCAAAAAAATCATCAGCAAACTTCTCATCAGAAACATTGGTGGCCAGAAGACAGTGGGCTGACATGCTCAAAGTGCTAAAAGTAATAATAAAATTTAAAAGCTATTAACCAAGAATCCCATATTCAGCAAAACTGTACTTTAAAATTAAGGAAGAAGTTAAGACATTCCCAGATAAACTGAAGTCAAGGGAGTTTGTTATCAGCAGATCTTTCCTGCAAAAAACGTGAAAAGGGGTCCCAAAGGTTGAAAAGAAAGAACACTAGATAGTGACTCAAAGACACATGAAGGAATGAAGATCTCAGTGAAGGTAAATATAGGGCATTTATAAAAGCTAATATCATTCCAACAATGATATGTAACTCTACTATTTGTTTTCTAATGACTTAAGAAACTGATGATTTAAAAATTATTAGTTTATGCTTTTGGGCACACAATATATAAAGATGCAACTTTGTGACATCAACAACAGAAAGGGGTGTGGACGGTGCCATTAAAGGAGAATTTTTGTATGTTATTAACGATAAGCTGGTACAAAGTCAAATTAGAGTGTTATAATTTGATGTTATTAATTTAATCTCCATGGTGACTACAAAGAAAATTACTAAAGAATACACACAAAAAATCATTTTCTTTAAAGAAATTTAAACATTTTACTACAAAAAAAATCAACACAAAAGAAGACAGTAATGCAGGAAACAAGGGACAAAAATCTACAAGAAATATATATAACAAATAGCAAAATGGCAGAAGTAAGTCCCTTCCCATCAATACTTAATTTAAATGGATTAACCTCTCCAAGCAGAAGACACCTGCACACGCATGTTTACTGCTACACTATTCACAATAGCAAAAACATGAAACCAGCCCTGCTGCCCATCAAAGGTGGACAGGATATAGAAAATGTGGTACATATACACGATGGAATATTACACAGTCATACAGAAGAACAAAATCATGGACTTCACAGCAAATTAGATGCAGTTGGAGGCTATAGTAAGTAAACTATCACAGAAACAAAGAACTGAATACTGCATGTTCTCATATGTGGGCCCTGAACACTAATCACATTGGCACAAGTGTGGGAATAGCAGTCACTGGGCACTGCTAGGAGAGGGTTGGGGGCACATGACAACACAAAGTGTACCTAACTTACTACCAGGGGGAGTGAGGGCCACCTAGAAGCCAAGCTTCACCTGCCTGAAGACTACTTACGTAGTAAATCCTCTCTTTTACCTCACAGTTCTATAATAAACAAATAAACACAAAACAAAGAAGAAAAGAACACTCTACCCAACAACAGAATACACATTTTTCTTCAGAGCACATGGGACATTTTCCAGGATAGACCACATATTAGGCACAAATTGATCTCAAGAGATTTTAAAAGACTGATATCATACCAAAAAAAAAAAATCACAACAGGATTAAGTTAGAAATTAACAGAAGGCAAGCTGGAAAATTCACAAATTTGTAGAAATGCAACACACACATAAACAACTAATGTATCAAAGAAGAAACCACAAGAAAAATTAGAAAATAAAGATGAATGAAAATGAAAATACAACATACCAAAACTCATAGGACACAGAAAATGCAGTGCAAAGAAGGAATTTATATTTATGAATGCTTACATTTAAAAATCTCAATCAACAACCTAATTTTACTAGGAACTAGTAAATAGGAATACATTCCATGTTCATGAACACTTAAATATTGTTAAGATGTCAACACTATCCAATACTATCTACAAATATGATGCAATTTCTATCAACATTTCTTTTTTTTTTTTTTTTTTTTAGTTGGTGTATAACTCTGTCACCCAGGCTGGAGTTGTAGTGGGGCATGCTCACGGCCAATGCAGCCTCAACCTGCTGGGTTCAGGCGATCCTTTCACCTCAGCCTTCCAAGTAGCTGGAATTACAGGCATGTGCCACCACGCCCGGCTGATTTATTTGTTTATTTATTTATTTATTTCAGAGATGAGGTCTCGCCAAGTTGCCCAGGCTGGTCTCAAACCCATGAGCTCAGACAATCCTCTCACCTCGGCCTCCCAAAGTGCTGAGATTATAGGCATGAGGCACCGCACCCAGCCTCTATCAACAGTTCAATATTTTTTTGCAGAAATAGAAAAATGTATCCCCATATCCATGTGTAATCTCATGAGACACTGATTAGCCAAAACAAGTTTGAAAAAGAAAAGAGTTGGGGGACTCACACCTCCTGATTTCAAAATTTAATACAAAGTAATTAAAACAGTATGATTCTGGCATAAAGACAGACATATAGACCAATGGAATAGAATAAAATATCCACAAATACATCCTTTTCATGGTTTTCAACAAGGGTGTCAAAACCATTCAATGGAAAAAAGACAGACTTTTCAACGAATGGTGCTGGAAAACTAAATATGCACATTCAGAATTATAAAGTGGAGCCCTTATCCAACACTACACTCAAGATTAACCCAAAGTAGACCCATGACCTAAAGGTAAGCCCCAAAGCTTATAAAGCTCCTAAAAGAAAACACAGGACAAAAGCTTCATGATACTGGATTTGGCAATGATTTCTTGGATATAACACCAAAGGTAACAAAGAACAGGGCAACAAAAGAAAAAAATAGACAAATTGGACTTTATACAAATTTTTAAATTGTGTCCATCAAAAGACACTATCAGCAGAGTAAAAAGGCAACACACAGAATGAGAGAAAGTATTTACAAACCATAAATCTGATAAAGAATTGATATCCAGAATATATAAAGAATTCCTAAAACTCAACAACAACAAAACCACCTGATTCAAAGTGAGCAAAATGCATGAATAGACATTTCTTTAAAGAAGACAATGAAGACAAATGGCCAATAAATATATGAAAAGACACTCAACATCACAATCATTAGGGGGATGCTAACCAAAACTATGAGATATTACCTTGTACACATTACAATGACTACTATTTAAAAGAAAAACAGAAAAATAACAAATGTGGGCAAGGATGTGGAGAAATTGGAAGGTTTGCAAACTGTTGGTAAGGTGTAAAATGGAGCTGCTGCTGTGGAAAAAAGTTTATGATGGTCTCTCAAAAAATTAAAAATAGTATTATCACATGATCCAACAATTTCACTTGTTGGTATATACTCAGAGGAACTGAAAGAAGGGTTTTGGAGAGATGTTTGTATGTCCATATTTATAGCAGCATTATTCACAATAGCTAAACATGGAAGCAACTCAGTGTCCATTGAAAGATAGATGGATAAATAAAATGTGGTGCACATAACAGAATATTATTCAGCCTCTAAAAGGGAAGACAATTCTGACATGTGCTGCAACATGGATGATCCTTGAGGACATGACACCAAGTGAAATACGCTAATCGCAAAAGGACAAGCACTGTGTAATTTCACCTACATGAGGTGAGTAGTCAAAATCATACAGACAGAAAGTAGGATGATGGTTGCCAGGGGCTGGGGTGGGAAGAATGAGAAGTTATTCTTTAATTGGCATGGTTTCAGTTTTGGAAGACGAAAAGGGTTATGTTACATATGGTGGTGATAGTTGCACAACAATATGAATGCACTTAGTACTCCAAAACTGTACACATTAGAATGGTTAAAATAGTAAATCTCATGTGTGGTTTACCACAGTTTTTAAAATTAGAGAAATACTCTTCTCTTTGCAGTGTGGCCAATTTTTAAGAACAAGCACTAGAATCAGAGGCAACTGTTTAGGCCAAGCCACACTGCTGCCCCCAACTCTGTGCAAGCACTTGGCCTCCCCCCATGCCCCATGCCCAGGGCTCACGCACACAGGGGTGGGGAGAGACAGCCTCAGAAACATTGGCTTGCCCCTGGTTTAATGACGTTTCCCAGGACTGTTGTCTGATGTGTCGTATCTGCACAGTTTGTGATGCAGGAAAACATGTGACCACGATGATGCCCAAGAAGCCAGCTCCCTGGACCCTTTCCTGGATATAAGAATGGGTTTCATCCTGTTGCTCATGGCCAATGTGCAGAAATGTCTGCACTTTCACTTCCCCCATGGTCTGCAGAAGGCTATTCTTCCGGAAGAGCTGCCTCTGCTGCAGTGACAGCGAGCTCTGTAGGCGGGTATCAGGCCGTTCCTGTGCCACTGGCGTTTCCACTGCCAGGACAGCATGCCATCCCTTAGAGGAAGCCACCACCAGCGATTCACATGCTCTGTACCCCCAGGTGCAGGGGCAGCACAAAGAAGGAATGGAAACTCTCCAGGGGACAGCGGCCGGCTTCTAAGGCAACAGATTTTTTAATTGGTGTGAAGCCATCGCCTTGGACGTGATGCCCCTGCAGGAAGACCATCTTGAGCACATCTCGTCTGCACCCCATCTCATCCTTTCCATGGGAAATCTAATGGACTCACAGGCACATTTGGGGATGGATGTTGGGAAAGAAAGGGTGCCCGAGGCAAATCTGCTTTACAAAGATTAGTGACACATCTCCATCCCCACAAAAACCAACTACAGACACAATAAACAGAATGAATCACGGACAATGACAAAAACTGCTCAGTGTCTAGGCACCAACTCAGCAGCTTGCACAAGGCCCCCGAGACCGCTGGGCAAAGGTTAAGAGCTCAGGCCTCCTGAGTGTGGGTCCTGGCTACGTGTGCTTGGGCAGGTTTAACAAATCCCAGTGCCTTAGTCTCCCCACAAGAAAATGAGCAAGGACCATGCAGTGCCTGCCTCCTGCCATCCGTGCCTTATTCCCTGTGCTGATTCTCCATCTCCAATTCCCCTCCTCCCATCACGCTTTGTCTCTACCCCAATCTAGACCGCCCTTGCCAAGGCCCCAGTGACCCTCCATGTGGCTAGATCCAACTGCCTACCCTTGTCTTTCTTGACATATGTGATCATGTCCTTCTTTTCGAGACACTTTTTGATATGGCCTTCAGTACCGTATCCAGTGCTTCAGAAAATCCTGTGGGCTCTGCCTTCCAAATATACCCATAACCTGAGCTCTCCTCCCACTTCCCTGGTGGCCTGCCCCTCTGGTCCGAGTAGCCATCACCTCTGGGGTGGAAGGCTGCAGAAGTCGGCGCTCTTTTGCCCTGGTCCCTCTTGGCCTCTTCTTGCCATGTGGCCAGGGTGAGCCAGTGAAAACAGTGGTTCAGAAGGTTCTACCTGATCCAGCCTCCATGGCCTCTGTGACCTCATCCCTACTGGTGTCCCACACTCTGTGAGAGTCCTACTGTCCTTCCTGCTGTATTCCGCGTCCCCGTGCAGCCCATCATGTGCCCATCTCTGCCTGGCATGCTCTGTGTGATGGTCACTGCAGGGCTCACATCCTTGACTTCCTCCATCCTGATTTCACGGCAGCTCAGTGAGGCCATCCCTCAACCACTGCTTTAAGTGACACTGGATCCACTCCTAGCTGCCCAATTCTCAATGCCATACTGATTTCTTCCAAGGTGCTTGTCCCCTTCCAAAGTGCTAATTAATTTTATTAACGTGGAGCTGTGAGAACACAGGTCATGCCCCTGCGGGGGAGCATGGTGGGCTCATAGCCCACCTGCTGCACTCCCAGATTCACCATGACGTTTGAGAGCTATGAGTTCTCTCTATACCTGGAGCAGGCCCAGCCTGCAGCAGATACTCTGTAAATCTATGTTGCATGAACATCTTCAGTCTTAAATCAGACAGTACATTTTTATTTATTTTTTTCTTTTGTGAGTTGGTGTCTTATTCTGTTGCCCATGCTGGAGGTTAGTGGCACACTCACAACTCACCACAGTCTCAACCTCCTGTGCTCAAGCCTTTCTCCCTCTTCAGCCTCCCAAGTAGCTGGAACTACAGGTATGTGCCATCACGCATGACTAATTTTTTGATTTTTTTTTTTTGTAGACACAAGGTCTCAATTATGTTGCCCAGGCTGGTCTTGAACTACTAGGCTCAAGCATTCCTCCCACCTCAGCCTCCCAAAATGCTGGGATTGCAGGCATCAGCCATCGTGCTTGTCCTGAATAATACATTTTTAAAGTACTTAACACAGGTGGGATGGGCAAATCAGACGTTTCCACAAAAGAACCATGTGTTCAGTTTAGCCATATTCACAATGAAACAATGTCAAGTTTCCATTTTACAAAATTAAAATATTTGAGTAAATGAAGATATGGTCCATGTTCTTGGGTGGGTGCATGCTTTAATAGTATAAAGCATAATTATATGAAATGTAAAAGTCAGTCTTCTAGAATTGTCTATAATTTAAATGTGCTACCAGTAGGAGTTCTAGCTGGATTTTGAGAAATTCACAAATTCACTCTAAAATGTGTTTGGATGAATCAAGGCCCAGGAGTAACCTAATCAGCTGAGAAAAAGTAAAGAGGAAGGTTTGCAGTAGTTGTTTTAAAATATGGCACCAGAGCGAGAACAGACAGCAGACCAGCTCAGCGAGTGACTACATGTACGCAGAAGCTCAGCCTTGCGAGTCCCTGCGGGAAGGGTGGATCTGTAATCAGTGGTTTCAGAAAACCTGGATCATTATATCAAGAGAGAGGAAGGCAGATTCTTTGTGGCACTGCGTGTAATGGTAGAGTCCCAAAAGGTCGAAGGGCTCACAGTGAAGATTTAAGCTACAGTTTTATAGAAGATAATTGGGGGGGATACTTCTGTGACTCAAGAAAGGGGATAGATGTTTAAAGAAAAAAATTGCCAGGTGCAGTGGATCACGCATTGTAATCCCAGCACTTGGGGAGGCCAAGGCAGGAGGATTGCTTCATCCCGAGACTAGTCTGAGCAACACAGCAAGACCTCGTCTCTACAAAAATATTTTAAAAATTAGCCAGGTGTGGCAATGCATGCCTGTATTCCCAGCTACTTGGGAGGCTGGCAAGGGAGGATTGCCTGAGCCCAGGAAGTTGAGGCTGTGGTGAACAGTGATTGTTGTGATCATGCCACTGTGTTCCAGCCTGGGTGACAAAGTGAACCCCTGACTAAAAAAAAAAAAAAAAAAAAAAACAACTCCCCCCACCAAAATATGAATTTTATAATAAAAAATGTAGAATTGTTATTCATTGAAAACAAAATGAGGTTTAACTGCAAAGAGTTACCATACAATCGATTTGTTAAAACCAGCAAGGTACTAATGTTAAGAATATACAAAGACAACCTGTACATTTAAGGAAAAGACAAAAACTTCAAATAGAGAAATGGCAAAAGATACAGGTGGTGATGCTCAAAGTGAAAACCCAGTCGGCCAACAAGTGGATAAAAAAGTAGTTACAATCATGCTAGAGAAATGCCAATTAAAACAACAGTGAGACACCACTTCACACAGGTGGGACGGGCAAATCAGCGTGCTGGACAGTGCCAAGGGTGGAGGAGACATGGCAGCACGTGATATCATACTCTGTGGCGGTGTAGACAGCACAGCTGGGGTGGAGAATGTTCCAGTGATATGTGCTCAGGTTAAGGACATATACAGCCGAGGACACAGACGTTTCACTCCTGAGTGCTCATTCACTCACATGAGTCTGTAAAGCAGGGGTCCCCAACTCTTGGGCCACGGTACTGGTTTGTGGCCTGTTAAGAATGGGGACACGCAGCAGGAGGTGCATGCCGGGCGAGCGAGCAAAGCTTCATCTGTATCTACAGGCACTCCCCATCGCTCAAATGACTGCCTGAACTCGGCCTCCCGCCAGATCAGCAGCAGCATTAGATTCTCATAGGAGTGTAAATGCAACTGTGAGCCGTGCATGTGAAAGGTCTAGGTTGCATGCTCCTTATGAGAATCTAATGCCTGATGATCTGAAGTAGAGACAAGGTGGTGATGCTAGCGCTGGGGAGCGGCTGCAAATACAGATCAACATTAGCAGTGAGGTTTAACTGCACAGAGACCATAATCAACTGCTTGCAGACTCACATCAAAATAATTTCATAATAATAACAATCTCATTATATATCACAATGTAATAATAATAGAAATACAGTGCACAATAAATGTAATGCACTCGAATCATCTCAAAACCATCCCGTCTACCCCGGTCTGTGGAAAAATTGCCTATTGCCTTCTGTGAAATAGGTCTCTGATGCCAAAATGATTGGAGACTGCTGCTTTAAGGGGACACACATGAGGACACTTGTGGTAGCCTTGTTCGTGGCAATAGGAAGTTGAGGTGGGTGAGGCACTGCCCTGGGGGAACAGAACAAGTATGCTGTATTGTATGCATGGAATGTTCTGGAATGTTGTTCAGCCTCTGGTTAAGCAAGGGACTGGGTGAGTAGGAAGAAACATGGAGAGATCTGAAACTACATGAGAATTTTGCCTCTGTGTGGAGGAGCATGAGGGTTACAAGGCAGCAGATAAGCAAATGAACAAAGAGGGAGATGTGGCAAAGATGATAGTGTGCCTTGAGTTGACAGTACAAGTAATCCAACCCTATGCACTTAAGGTTAAACAAAAAGTCCCTTAACCAGTTTGGAATCGCAGATAACCAATGCTATTACCACCTGTGATCAAGCTTTGTAAGCTGTCTTCCTAGTTCAAGGCTGTCTTCCCATCAGCCCTGCCCCCAGCCCTGCAACCAGGGTTAATCCGGGCCTGGGTCCTGATAAAGACCTGTACATGGAAAACCTCATGAGATCCTCTGGGAATACATTATTGGCAGCTCAGAAAGTCATAACCACGGATGAGGCATTTGGACAGATGTCAATTTCCTCCAAGCCCATGATTCAGGGGACAAGCTGCCTGTTTTCTGATCCTCAAAAACATAACAAGGACCAAAGAACAGAGTGCCAAGTGTCTTCACACAAGATCAGAACGAGCTGAGACAGTTGCAACAACTCAACTCAACACCAAGAGGATCCTTTCTTCTCTTGAGAAGCCAGGATTGGGCAGGGTCATGGCAAACGGTGATGTATTTTCAGGCAGAATCATCCCTTAAGGTCCAAGACTTTCAGGACAAATAAGTCAAAGAGAGAAAAGAGCATCTTGAAAAACGACATCAAGGTGTAGGTCAAATACACATGCCATGTGAGTGCCCAAGAGATGGACAAGCTGATCCTACTGGTCAATTTGTAAAGCCTTCAGTCAGGTGTACTTGTCCTGGCATTGACCGTGGTCCGTTCCACCTGTCCTAGGACCCTCAGATGCCCCCAGTCAAATCATACCATACCGACTGCCAATAGCCTGGTTCCTCACTGGTCAAAGGTGGAACGTGCCCAGAATGTTATCTGTGCTGTGTTTGTAAATGGTTACCCTGTTCATCTTATTACAACAATTTTATTCTCTCTCATAATTTTCCACCTGAAAGGGCTTCCCAGAACCTGACTGCATCAACTTAGTGATGGATACAAGGAAATTGTAACTTAGCAAGATGCATTTGATCCTCTTTACTAGCAGATTCCATATTTGTGAATTCACCGACTCACCAGCATTTACTTGTAACCTCAAACTGAATAATGGTCATGGTACTTTCAAGGGCATTTGCAGACATGCACAGAGGACAAAAACCTCAAGTCTTCAGACTTGAACGTACGCAGGTGAGAGCCAGCTTTACCTTCTTGTTTCAGCTCATGCTGTCAATAAGTATCCTTTCCAGCTCTATGCAGAGTCATGTTTTTCAAATGTCTATGTTTCCTCTTGGTAGTTTTACTTTTCAAAATGACCCCCGGAGGTAGTGTTCAATGTCTGGGAAATAGGCCACCTGAGACCTAATCCTTACCACTGCACAATATGTCCACGTAGCAAACATACATAGGCACCCCTGAATCCCAAATAAAAATGGGAAGAAAAGAAGAAAACGGCCCCCAGAAGTAGTGCAGAAGTGAGGTCTAGAAATTCTTAACTCAGGAAGCATACATCTGTGATGCACCTTATGGGGAAAATACACGGTTAGAGAAGCTTCATTCAGGCACAAGTTACTGTACTTGAAGGGCACAGGGAACAGTCAGAGCCCCCCCCAAGATGGCGCCGACCACTCGGGCCACATGGAAACAACAATGGCCCTAAGTTCCAGCTTCCCCCTATACGATTTCTCGCACGTGCAAAGTTCAAACTTGCTAGCCAACAATCTCTTCCTATGACCCTCCAATAGTAATCTCGGCCCACCCTATTTCCCCTCTGCTCTACCCAATAGGATGCTAGCA
>CAUYQG010290618.1:0-42091 GCA_963574415.1 Tarsius wallacei
GCGCCTGTAGTTCCAGCTACTTGGAAGGCTGAGGCGGAAGGATCGCCGGAGCCCAGCAGGTCGAGGCTGCGGTGGCCGGGAGCGGCCACTGCACTCCAGTCTGGGCGACAGAGTGAGACTCCAACTCAAAAAAAAAAAATATAACATGCAGGGCACAAACTGTAACAACCACCCAACATTCACTTGCTAAAGAAGCTGTGGTAATCAGTTGATGGGGCTATGGGAATGTAAAACGGAAATGGAATGACCAGGATGGGAGCTGTCTGTGTGAAAACATGGGAAGAGATGTGTGGAAACGAAGTGCTTCACAACGAAGTGGTATTCAGTCCTGTCTTGCTAAGATATAACCCTGGACCAAATCTGTCAAAAGAAGTCAGATTTTTGTTGAGCCTTTAGCTTCAGGTGGAAAGCAATGCCATGTATCTGCAACGGCATTTGTAGAAAGCAAGTGAGAGAATAATCATATATGTTTACTTGGTATTTTTTTAAAAATTGTTTTTGTTAATTTGTTTACCCATACTCCCATTTTATTTAAAAAGGGCTTGTGGCCCACAGGTTAGAAAACAGTACTAGGTGTTGAGCAGGACGCTGGGGATAGCAAGAGCTAGTATGGCCATTCCAGAGGGCAATTTGGAAAGGCTCAGTGACCCAAAACTAACATATGTTATGAGCCAGCAGTGATGAATGTCTGTTCACCACTCTGGCACAGGCCCCTGTGGTGTAGGTGCACCAATGTTCATCCAGGACCACTGTAGAAGCAGAGAGCGGAGTAGGAGGCATCCAAAGTATGCACCCTTGAGAGACTGGATAAGTAAAATGGCAGGGGCACAAACAAGGGACTATTCTGCAGTAGTGACACATAATTAACTAGATATATATATAAAGCAACACAGAAAGACTAAAACAAGGGAAGTAATAAGCAGAATGACACCTCAAAGGCAATACCTCTCTGCAAATTCAATACATAAGCAATATTGTATATTTTTTAAGGCTAAATCCACATCCACAGAGATACAGTAAACATACGAGGGAGTATAGATGTTGGGAAGGATGTCGGGGCTAGAAGATATGGACAAAAAGTAACCCAGGAGAGGGCCCAGCACAGACCAGTGAGGCAATGTGCTGATAAGCAGGAGTGAAGGAACAACTTCCTGCTTCTGAGTTCTAACATTTTAAAAATTATAAAGGATTTCAAGTACCTTAGAAAAATACCTGGAGGGGGAAGAATATATACACTTTTCAAATGCAGCAACTATCCTGGGCCAGCTCCTTGCCTGTGAGGTCACAGGCACTGGGTCCTCGGAGCAGCCTCCCCCAAGCCCAGGGCCAGCAGTGCCAGCTGAGTACCTCATGGTTTTCGTGGCCAAGCAGATCTGAAAGGACTTTGAGCACCAGGCCTGCCACCTTGGCACACATGTTCTTCCCTATAAGAAATAAACCAAAACACAACATGACATGTCTAAACTCAGAAGTACAGTTTTAGGTCAGGCAGACTTGGATACAAATCTTGGTTCCTCGCTCAAGAGCTGTGTGATCTTAGGTGAGTCACTTAACCAATCTGGGCCTCAGTTTCCCCCTCTTTAAAACAGGGATTATTCACAACATTGTTCACAATAGCAAGAACATGGAACCAACCGTGCTGCCCATCAAAAGAGGACTGGATTTAAAAAATGTGGTTCGTACACATGATGGAATATTATGCAGCCATAAAGAAGAACAAAATCATGAACTTCACAGCAACCTGGATGGACTTAGAGTCTATAATACTGAGTGATCTTTCACAGAATCAAAGAACTGAGTATCACATGTTCTCACTCATAAGCGGACCTTGAACAATTATCGTAATACTGTAAGAAAAGGATTGGCAGTAGTGGAAAACTGCTGGGAGCGGGGCAGGGAAGTGGGATTGGCAATAATGGGAGTCTGCCTGGGGAAGGGGGACACACATCGGCAACAAAGGTACCTGCATAATAAACATTTGTATACCTAACCCTGAATTGTATCCCACATCTTTAAAATAAAAAAATTAAAAGCAAAAACAAACAAACAAACAAACAAAAAAAAACAGGGGTTATTGCCAGGTGCGGTGGCTCACGCCAAATAATCCCAGCACTTTGGGAGGCCAAGGCAGGTGGATTGCTTGAGTCCAGGAGTTCAAGACCAGCTTGGACAACATAGCAAAAATCTCATCTCTACAGATTAAAAAAAAAAATTATCTGGGTGTAGTGTTGTGTGTTTGTAGTCTCAGATACTTGGGAGGCAGAGATGGAAGGATCACCTGAGCCCAGGAGGTTGAGGTTGCTATGAGCCGTGATTGTTGTGATCATGCCACTGTACTCCAGTCTGGGTGACAGAGTGAGACCCCGATTCAAAGAAATAAAATAAGATAAAACAGGGATTATTATTAATATCTGCCTCAAAAGGTGATATAGAATTAAGTAAGCTCATGTTTGTGAAGGTCTTAGTAAAGCACGGAACTCCAAGTGCTCAGTCAACAGTGGTGATTATTACTCCAGTCAGAGCACAGAGTGATTCATAATAACCACTGCAAATAAACTGATAATGAAGAAAAGCTGATTATAATCTGATAAGTGTATTAAAACCTAGAACTTTTTGCATATGCCATCTTTTAGAACAGAAGGCTGAAATAACAGTCATGTACTCAGTCAACAACACACAGTTACAAAGTGGTGGTTCAGATTACAAAGTATCCAAAGATGAAAATGCTTCCAACAAATACCTCTGAGCCAGCTATTTACCCAGGTAACTTTTTTCTACAAACATTGTGCTGCTCAGACTGGGGACAGCCATAACCTGGACTTGGCACCTTTTCTAAAGAAGCTTCTTTCATCCCAGGTTAACAGATAATTTAAATGAGACGGTACCTGCAGAAAAGCTAAAATCACTACCTCCCTTGGTGAAGTTTATGAATGACTAGCATGTCCACAGTAGAACCTCCATCTCCAGGGAGGGGAGACAACTGATTCCGAGCAGGAAGCAAGGTTTAACATCACTGCTCTGGTCACCAACTTAATACTATAAAATCTTGGGAATATACTTCTTTGTCTTCAGAAAAAAGGCTTATAATTTTTAACTTCCTATTTTTGAATAATGCAATGAAGATGAAGAAAAATGTGAATGAATTTGGTTTCCTCTTAATGCAGGCACTACATACATATATATAAAACATTCTTTCCTATGCCAGAATGCTATTTTTTGCTTCAGGGATTCAAAGGCTTTACATGTAGTTGGAAATGCTTTACAATCCTTTTTCTGTTTTGCTTTCTTTGAGGGAGACTAAAAGCAAACCATATCAGGCTTATTGGTAATCCAGATCCAAGGGTCAGGCTCTCTTCTCCTTCCCACACCAGAATGGGGGCAGGGCGGCTGTGAGACCTGCACTCCGGAGGCAGAGGTTCATAAGCAAAGCCACCGAGTACTCCAACGTGTAGTCAGACAGGCAGTCAGGGTCCTTCAGAAGGTCTATCAGCCAGAAGATGAGGCCATCTTGAATCATTGCTGTCTGTAGCGGGCGCCTAGGATAAAACAAACAGCCTAAAGTAAATTAAAATTGGCAAGAAACTTTTCATATAAGAGTATACAGCAGTGGTCACGGTGGCTCACTCCTGTAATCCCAGCATTCTGGGAGGCTGAGGTAGGAGGACTGAATGAGCCCAAGAGTTCAAGACTAGCCTGGGCAACAGACCTTGTCTCTACAAAAAAATAAAAACATTAGCCAGGTGTGGTGGTGTATGCCTGTAGTCCCAGCTACTTGGAAGACTGAGGCAGAAGGGTCACCTGAACACAGGAGATTGAGACTGCCATGAGCCATGATCATGCCACCACACTCCAATATGGGCAAGAGAGTGAGATTCTAGCTCAAAAAAATAAAGAAGGATATATGGTAATGTGAATGCATATCAGAAAAGACAAACTGTACAGAAGATACAGACACAGGAATATTTTACTAAACCCATAAAACAAATGTTCTTTACCTTTTAGCAGTCTTTTTTATAAGCCTTTTTTCTGAAGACAAAGAAGTATATTCCCAAGATTTTATAGTATTAAGTTGGTGGCCAGAGCAGTGATGTTAAACCTTGCTTCCTGCTCGGAATCAGTTGTCTCCCCTCCCTGGAGATGGAGGTTCTACTGTGGACATGCTAGTCATTCATAAACTTTTAGCAATATTATTAAAGGTTTAAAGAATGATAAAGCAGGCTGGGCTCAGTGGCTCAGCCTGTAATCCCAGCACTTTGGGAGCCGAGACGAGAAGACTGCCTTGAGCCTGTGGATTCAGGACCCACTGGGGCAACTTGGTGAGACCTCGTCTCTACAATAAATCAAAATTAGCCGGGCATGGTAGCGTGCGTCTGTAGTTCTGGCTATTTGGAAGGCTGAGGCGGAAGGATCGCCGGAGCCCAGCAGGTTGAGGCTGCGGTGGCTGGGAGCATGCCACTGCCCTCCAGCCTGGGTGACAGAGTGAGCCTCCAACTCAAAAAAAAAAAAGAATGATAAAACAGCAAGGAGGTTTCCTACTTTGAAAGTTTCTGTTTCAATATTTAAAATTAGCAAAGCATTACTTCCAATATTCAGTAAATATTCACTGATAGCTTTCAGAAAGTCTACTTACTTAACCCAGGATACAGGACCACAGAAATACTTCTTGGATAGATTTTCACCTAAACTCTATAAAATCTAGTTTAGGTAGTTTGAGCTTGTATGAAAATAAAGAAAAACAAAAAAGAAGAGCAAAAACTCAGTTTATTATCATTTTGATTCAGAGCTCTATAAAGTAAGGGTAGTTTAATTACTTGGGTAGTACAAATTAAAGAAATGATTTTCCACAGATCGTCCAGGTGTAAAATCTTACAAAATCTAAAGCCTCATCAAAATGTGTAATGTTGAATTAAGTCAGCCTTAAGAAGTAATGAGACTAAAAGTGGTATCACCATGAGAAGCCACCTGAATTACTGGAAAATGAAAACACCACAGAGAAGCCAGCACTGTATATCTTCTGATTAACCAGTCATGTTCCAGGACAGAACAGCAAAGCCAGCATCTGTTCATGCTGTTCCTAAGCAGTACACCGACCCAATCAGTGTGACTTGTTAGAATACAATGAAGGCAGTACTCTTTTGGTAAGCCTGGCTACTTTCTACATTCATTGCAGAGACCCTGGAAAATTGCAAAAAGTCAAGTACATTTATAGAAAAGAAAAGCTTAAATTACCAGGACCACAGAAATTAACAGGACTATAGAAATACTTCTTTGACAAAAAGATTTTTACCTAAAATATATTGGAGGAAAAGAATAAATGGGCAGTAAACATTTGCATTACCAGGAAGAAGTATTTCTCTAACCTATCCTATATCTGTTACCTAAGTATAGTTATTGTATTTATAAAAATTTCCCAAGTATGGTCAACATCTAGCTAAGTTATCTGTATAAACAAACAGAAATGAAGTGTTAATGAAATCTGAGGATGTAATAACTCTGGAGATCACTTATAGTTCTTTTCAATTCATATGGCTAAAACAAAAAATTTTCATTGGCAGGGACTTGGCAAATAGTAGTTACAAATACTCATTCCTTTTCCCCACTAAACACACACACATTTATACTGCTCACTTTGCAGGCTTCTAATTATTAGTAAAAGTCAGTCAAATGTTAACATTTGATGGGAAGAAAGTGTGTTCAGAAAAGAACTGACAGTAAAAGGGGAGGATTTGAGGTACTAGAATTCTTTTTTTGAGTCGGGGTCTCACTCTGTTTCCCAGGCTAGAGTGAAGTGGCACAGATCATGGCTCACTTTGACCTTCTGGGCTCAGGTGATCCTTCCACCTCAGCCTCCCAAGTAGCTGGGACTGCAGGTGCACGCCATCACATCCAGTTAATTTTTTTTTTTCTTTTTTTTGTAGAGATGAGATCTTGCTATGTTGCCTAGGCTGGTCTTGAATTCCTAAGCTCAAGCAATCCTCCTGTCTTAGCCTCCCAAAGTGCTCAGATTACAAGAGTGAGCCACCATGCCCAACCCCAAAATTCTTAATAGAGTCATAGAGAACTTGAGGTGGTTATAAGAGAATAAGGACAAATTACCATATTACCCAGCAATCCCATTCGTAGATATCTATCCAGGAGAAAAGAAAACATATGTCCATACAAAGACTTGTGCTCAAATGTGCACAGCAGCATTATATATTTTAGCCAAAAGTGAAAATAACACAAATGTCTTCCAAATGACGACTGGATAAACAAAATGTGGTATAACCATACAATGGACCATCATTCAACCACTAAAAGGAATGAAATCCTGATTCATGCTGCAACATGAATAAACCTTGAAAAGGTTAGGTTAAGTGAGAGAAGCTAGTCACAAAAGAACACACATTATATGGTTCCACTTATATGAAGTGTCCAGCACAAGCAGACCTATAGAAAGTAGACTGGTGGTCAACTGGGGTTGGAGATAGGAATGAGGAGTAACTGTAAATGGATATGACTTTTCTTTTTGTGGTGATGGAAATGTTCTAAAACTAGATTGTGGTGATGGTTGTACAACTCTGTAAATATACTAAAATTATTGAATTGTATGTTGAAAACAGGTGAATGTTATGGTATGTAGAATACACCTCAATAAAGCTGTTAACTTAAAAGAGCTCTGGGAGGACACCAGATCTGGTTCCAGAAGTATCTTAATTGGAAATTTCTGATGTGGAGCTGCTCCAAGTCATAATAGAGTCCAGGTAGAGACTATGGATGGGTTGCTGGGCTGTGCGGACAGAAGCCAGGAGGCCCTAAACCCGGCAACCCCAGGACTGCTTCTCACTCTCTGCTATGATCTTCACAGGGGACTGGGAGCAGCTTGAAGGCTGAGGCTCTCAGGTCTTATTCACATTGCCTCAGACACAACCCAGCACCTGGATAGCACTAAATGATGTCCACTAGGAGAAAACAATGGTGTTTTAAAATATCTTCCTCCATTCCCAGCAGTCTGAGCAGTATAGTTTAATTAAGTAGAGATCAGCTTTCTACCTTTAACTTAGAAAGTCACCCAATCTCACCTAAGAATTAGCAGAAAATTATCATCTGCCTCGTGGGTTGTCAAGGGAATTAAATAAACACTAAATAGCGGCTTTATAAAACCTAATATGATTTCACAGGAGGCACCCTGACCTACTGCACAGTCATCACCTGAGGCTGAACTTCTGCAAGGCCCCAAGGACATTTTCCCGGGTGATGATGTCCTTGTCCTCCTCCTTCAGGCTTCCCTCCAGCATCCGCAGCACCTTTGTGTTCTGGGCGAGGTAGAGGCGACCTAATAATATACCAGAGATGAAACTGGTGAAAGATGGAAAGAATATATCTGGTATACTCCAAAACAACTTTCTATGAAAACTTTGTTTGCATATAACACAGTGGAGTTTGGGTAATTTTATGTTCTAGAGAACATATTAAAATATATTTCTTCTAGAAGAGGGTTTTATGGAATCAACTATCTAATGAATAGAAAACCACTCTTCTTGTAAGCTAAACAGAATTCATTGCCATGTGCTTATTATGAGAAACACTCGCCTTTATCTGCCTGAAATCCTGAGATCTACAAGGAGAAAAAGGGGTGTGGGTCTGTGTGGTACAAGCCCCTAAGCCTTTACAACAGAGGTGGCCAGAGTGTGCTTCTGGCTATCAATGAGTGCTCCCTCTAGAGATGCCCAGCGCCTGGAAAAGAAGGCAGCTGCCATACCTGAGAACCTATAATAAACCCAAAATGGTTCCAAGCCCATGGTGGACTTCTGAACTGATGTAGAAGATGTTAATTTCGAACATAAGCTTCAACAGTATTATTTTATGAATGATCCTCAGGACATACCCTGACTTATAATAAATGTTTGCTAAATGGATGGAAGAATGAACGTATGAATGAATGAGCAAAGTTTTGGAGTATCATATATTCATAATTTGAAAAATCTCTTTATTCACATTAAAAAGAGCTTAAACAAATAAGAGCTTATGAAAGATAATGGCACTTTGCAAAATCATCTTAAATTCAATTTTGGTGGCAGGTTGTTTTTGGAATTTTCAGATCTTTTGGTTTAAAAGGTTTTAGTCAGCTGGGTTCGGTGGCTCAGCCTGTAATCCCAGTGCTTTGGGAGGCTGAGGTGAGTGGATTGCCTGAGCCCGCAGGTTAGAGACCCGCCTGGACAACTTGGTGAGACCTCATCTCTACAATAAAAAAAAAAAAAAAAAAATTAGCCGGTCGTGGTAACGCGTGCCTGTAATTCCAGCAACTTGGAAGGCTGAGGCGGAAGGATCGCCCGAGCCCAGCAGGTCGAGGCTGCGGTGGCCAGGAGCGACCACTGCACTCCAGCCTGGGTGACAGAGTGAGACTCCAACTCAAAAAAAAAAAATAAAAAATTAGCCAGATTCGGTGGCTCAGCCTGTAATCCCACGCCCTTGGGAGGCTGAGGTGTGTGGACTGCCTGAGCCCGCGGGTTCAAGACCCGCCTGGGCAACTTGGCAAGACCTCATCTCTACAATAAATCAAAAATCAGCGGGGCATGGCAGCGCTCACCTGTAGTTCCAGCTACTTGGAAGGCTGTGGTGGAAGGATCGCCGGAGCCCAGCAGGTCACTGCACTCCAGTCTGGGTGACAGAGTGAGACTCCAACTCAAAAAAAAAAAAAAAAAAAATCATTGAAGCAGACTGATAGGTACACTGGGGACTCATTGTACTATTTTCTCTAATTGTGTGTATATTTGAAATAGTCCATCATTTAAAAAAAAAAGCTTACGAAAATAGAGGCAGAAAAGCCTCGCCTATCAGACTACAGTTAAACGGTCAAATAGAGAAATACAGCCAGCCAGATACAAGGCATAAACACACATTCACACATGAAACTCTTCCTCTTAGGGTAATCTTTAATTAATTAATTAAATTTTTTTTTTTTTTTAGTTGGAATCTCACTGTGGCCCAGACTGGAGTGCAGTGGCATGCTCCTGGCCACCGCAGCCTCGACCGTCTGTGCTCCGGCGATCCTTCCGCCTCAGCCTTCCAAGTAGCTGGAACTACAGGCGCGTGCTACTACGTCCAGCTAATTTAGGGTCATCTTTAAGTGAAGTTTTGATGAGCACAGTTTTTCTTCCATGTTAGGACACATCTGCCTTTTCAGAAGCCCTAGCTTTATTGCTCTCTTCCTACTTCCTTTTTAAAAATTTATTTTATTTTATTTTTTGTTATTGTTGTGAGTTGGAGTCTCACTCTGTCACCTAGACTGGAGTACAGTGTCACGTTCACGGCTACCACAACCTTGACCTGCTGGGTTCAGGTGATCCTTCCAACTCACCTTCGAAGTAGCTGGAACTACAGGCATGCACCACCACCCCCGGCTACTTTTTTTGGTTTATTGTAGAGACGAGGTCTTGCCAAGTTGCCCAGGCTGGTCTTGAACTCCATGGCTCAAGTGATCCTCTCATCTTGGCCTTCCAAAGTATAGGTGTGGGCCACTGTGCCCGGCTTCTTCCTACTTCCTAAAGCTGCTTTTGGGGGGAAACCTGATCATTTCAAAGTTCTCCTGTGAAAATCAAAGTTTGGTCCTTCCTAGGAATTTGCCTTTCTTTGTCATCTTCAATTGGGAAAGGAGCGGCCGTGTTTCTGGCTTTGGAATTTCAGGCAGGGACTGTTTGATAGGGACAGCAAGTCCCCAGCAACCCTGAAATCACACCTATAGTCAGTTTTTCTACAAACCCCAAACGCTTCTCTAAGGTGACAAAGAACATGGTCTGTGACCTTCCCCTGTTCCCAACTCTCACCTCTTGAGCCAGTAGTTGGTTGGCAAAGAACAGGTCCTTGGTCACAGGGCCAGTAAAACTGCCATGACCCCACAGCTCACCTTTGTTCTGTCTTGTTTCCCAGGCTCTACGGGTGAAGGAGAAGGGCTTAACTCTGAAACAGCTGAAACATCCGCTTTCTGAGAGTTCAGGAGGTAGGCAGCAGGGTGTCCTGCTACTGTGGGCAATAGTTTTGTTTTTTTTTTTGTTTTTTTGTTTTTTTTTTTTAGTTGGAGTCTCACTCTTTCGCCCAGACTGGAGTGCAGTGGCCGCTCCCGGCCACCGCAGCCTCAACCTGCTGGGCTCCGGCAATCCTTCCGCCTCAGCCTTCCAAGTAGCTGGAACTACAGGCGTGCGCTACCACGTCCGGCTAATTTTTTGATTTATTGTAGGGATGAGGTCTCGCCTGCCCAGGCGGGTCTCAAACCCGCGGGCTCAGGCAATCCACTCACCTCAGCCTCCCAAAGGCGCGGGATTACAGGCTGAGCCACCGAGCCCGACTGATGTGTTTCTTTACCTTATTTCCATTTATCCTAAGCTTACATTTTCGTGAATGCTTTATTATGGAATTATTAGTTCTGTGAAACATTTCCTGAGCTCACATTCTTTCTCTGCTCTGAGCATAAAGCATGGAGACTGTTTAGACCTTTTGGCATTTAACAGTCCCTACTCTAATTTGTGACATAAATTATATCATTATCATTATTATTATTTGACATCTACCATTTTCTGTGCATTTGTTTCACTTTGCAGGCTACAATATCCTTGAGGGCAAAGACATCTGTGCTTTTTGGAATCCCTCATAAACTTAGTACAATATGTATAATAGGTATTCAATGACTATTTTTAAAAATAGGAAGGGGGGACAGGAGAAGGAAGGGGGAGGAGGGAGGAAGGGAAGGGGAAGAGAAAGAAGGGAAAAAAAGAAAGGAAGGATGGAAGGAAGAAAGGAAGGAAGAGAGGGAGAAAAGGAGAGAGGGAGGACATAAATTCTCATCTACCAACTTAATCCTTTTTCATACTAATAAGTCTTATAAAAGGCTACTGGCCTAATGAGTATCATGATGAATGCCAGTTAAGCAAGGAAGAATGTAGTGGTAATATTGAATTTGCTTTGTGATCTAGAAAAGTGGGTTTAGTGGCCTTGTGTGATGACATGACTTTATATAATTTATGTGTAGCCATGTGTATGTTTGTGTGAGAGAGCAAGAGTGAGAAAGAGAAAGAAAGAGAAAGAATTACATGAATAAAACAGACATACCAAAAATATAATCCAAAAAGCCTGGCTCATATGTGTTCAGTCGTTTTAGTTACTGTTTTTTTCATAATTTTAGAATCATAATTTTGTCCTCACTTAGTCCTATTTTTCCTCCTTTCCCAAGACCTACTACTTAACCAAATAGACTGTGCTACTATGAATGATTGGCAGCAAGAAATGCCAGCTGTCAGCAAATTGACACTAGCTGGTGTAAGTGCATATGGAAGCTTGGCCCAGGATCCCAAATCAGCTGGTGAGAGGGGATCTTGGAAGTCAGAGAGACAGATGTCCTTCACAATAAATGTTAGGAAAGACAATTTGGAACCATTCCTAGTGGTATGCCCTGAGCAAAGAATAAGGTTGACAGAAATGAATTGGCAATTCAGTTGTTATTTGAGTAATCTGATCAATATATATAGCTGAGCAAGATTACTGGCTTGGTGATGGACTTCCAGGAGCAGACAGAACTTAGACCAGGCAGGAACACTGAAAAGCCACTTCCCCAACTCATCTTCAGGCTCCAGAATTTTGGGGGAAGAAACAGTAGAACAGGAACAATGTGCCTTTGGTTGTAGGAGCCAATATGCTCTGTACCTTATTAAGGATGGAAGATGGAAAGGCTGTGTGCATGGAATAGGAGGTAAGTAAAAAATAAAATAAAATGGAAATTTATGAGACTCTTCAGAAATGTAACTGGTTGAAGATCAGTACTTACTGGCTTGCAGAAACACATTTGCTATATTAATTTCCAAATTTTAAGAAAATCAGTGTTTCTGTTGTCTAAACACTCAAATTACAAAGACAAAAACAATTGACTGATAGTTGGGACAATTTTAAACTTCTGGGGAGTTGCAATAACAACACATAGAATTCTCTGCATGATAGGGTATTCAGCAAAGGTTGAGCCAACTATTTTCTGAGATTTTTTTTTTATTCCATTTTAAAAGGCATAAATCATTTCTCCTTCTGGGGTTTGCCTTTAAGGCAGGGAGTCTCTTTGTTCTAGGAGGGAATGATTTGCAAAGCCCATTTGATGACATCGATGTAAAGCAAGCATTAAACATTTTTCTAAGGGGCAGCCACAGCTCTCTTTCTGGATCAGGATTTTGCTGGGTCTGAATTCTAAAGTATGAAGAGCTCTGGAGATTTTTAGTAATTGGAGGAAAATCAGAATAACTTAAGCTGATTCCTGTCATATGGCAAATAGTAGGGAACTAGGTAAGGAACTCATCCACCAAGAGATACTGAAGTCTGATATAGGTTAGGTATAGGTTCTTTAAGAATTGCCTCTTTTTGCAATTGTTGGAAGACCTGGTTCATACTTCAGAAGAAAACAGTGTCCCCTTGAAAGTTTTAAGCAGAGATATTGGCAACGTCCATCAGCAGAGCAGTGATCAGCAAAGGGCCACCAGTCTGAAGACTGGAATTGGGAAGCCTAAAGAAAGTTAGACTTAAGGCAAGAGGTGACAGGCAGAGGCTCAAATGGAAGTCAGGAGACAGAGGCTGGCTGAGGTAGAAAGAGAGCATAAGGCTGGTTTCTGAAGGATACAAGTGTTCCATTGGTATCAGCAGACCCTAGGGAAAAGAAATCTGATAGAAAGACTAGACTTCCTGAAATTAAGAGGGATAGGAGCTTTCCATGACTACTTGGATATCAATGTAATTGTGTTACTATTTTGAAGAATCATATTATTCAGGTCTGGGACATGTTAATTACATCAGTAATTGGGATGCCATGCTCATATAAGGATAGGCCTATTTTTACTCAAATAAGAAGGTGATGTGTACTCATATAGGATACAAAGAAATGTGTAAAAGTAGTATGAGGGGAGAACCCCCCCAAAAAAATCAAAATTTATTTATTAAAAAATTGTGTGTTCTGACATGTTTAAATTTTAGTCACCTTCAAAGTACTCTCCGTTTGATGCTACAAGCCTATAAAATACTTTTTTCACTGCTCAAAACAGTTTTTGGACACATCAATTTTTTTTTAATAGAGATACAGAGTACAAGTAAGGATTAACGACACAAGTAGGCTGCATGCAGGTGACGTTTGGGCTTCCAACTGGCCCTCACTTCCCCTGATTGGGGACCAGGAACTCTTTTACCCTTTGTGCTGTTAGGCACCTCCCCTCCCACCCCCGCAGCAGTGCTCAGCTACTGCCAATCCCACCCTTGTGCTAATAGGATTAGTGTTCTGGTCCCATTTATGAGTGAGAACATGCAATATTCAGTTCTCTGTTTCTGTGGTAGATCACTAAGTATGACGGTCTCCAATTCCATCTAATTTGCTGCAAAGTCCATGATTTATTTTTCTTTATGGCTGCATAATATTCCATCATGCATACGTACCACATTTTCTTTAATCAGTCCACTTTCGATGGGCATCAGGGTTGGTTCCGTGTTCTCTGCTATCATGAATAGTGCAGCTATAAACATGGTAGAACAATTTATGTTTCTGATCTCATCAGTTGTGATGCTTTTTAGTGCTTTTGCCATTTTTTGTTTCAATTCTTCCACATTGGCAAAACGTTTCTTTTTGAGGACTTTTTTTATCCGAGAAACAAACAAACGAAAAAAAACCCAAAAAACCAAAACAAAACAAAAAAAATGCTGCTCAGGGTGAGATTAAATAAATAGGGAATGTGTGGGATGGGGATCATACCATTTTTGGTTAAAAACTACCGAATGCTCAGTGCAGTGTGGGCAGGTGCATTTGTAAATCACTCATCAAAATGAACAAATACATTGAAAGAATATCGACAGAAAAATTCACTGAAGCCAAGCATAGCTTCTATGCTAACCGATGTGTTTCTAGAACACTTACCTGGCAGGGGAATTCTGTACTACAAAGGACTCACCTTCCAAAAGATAATGCTGTTTTCTTGGGGAGTCCCCTTCTACATAAAAGCTGAAAACAGAGACATTTACCTAGGTCATATCGAGATGAAGATTTCATCAATATTCAGTTAAGAAGGGGATATTCACTGGAACACAGTGTGTAATAACGTAGCTTCTTATATTTTAATTATGTTTAAGGTATTTAGTTAACTAGCTATAGTTTGCCATATAGTGTAGAATAATTAGAAGAACCCTTGTTTGTTAACTTACAAGGGGTATACCAAACTGACAAATTCCCAAGGTGTCTAAGAAATCAACACAAAAAAATGTCTAGCCAAGATCTATTCCTCTTCTTCATATATTACATATTCCTAAATAATATACTTCTTTCAAAATGGTGTAGAGATGTCATATTACAACATCTTTTTAAAAAATCACATACTGCTATGGTCTGAATGTGTCCCCAAAATCCATACCTTAAAACTTAATTGCCAATTAATAGTATTAAAAAGTGGGGCCTTCAGAATTAAGTCATGAATGGAATTAGGGCCCTTACACAAGGGCTTGAGAAAGAGTGGATTCACTCTTTTCCACCATGACAGAACACAGTACTCATCCTCTTTTTTGACCTTTCAGTCACATAAGGACACATAGAAGTCATCATCTATGAGGAACAGGTCCTCCAGACACCAGATCTACTGGTGTCTTGATCTTGTACTTTCCAACCTCCAGAACTGTGAGAAAAAAAAAATTATATATATATATATATCTTACCCAGTCATAGTAGCACAAACAAAGATAGAAATCAGTAGTGGTGTTGCTATAACAAATGCCTAAGAATGTGGAAGCAGGTTGGAACTGGATAATGGGCAAGGAGCTGGAACAGTTTTGAAGTGCATGCTAGAAAAAGCCTAGATTGTCCTGAACAGAACATTAAGGAAGATTCTGATGAGGGTTCAGAAGAAAAGAAGAGCTATGGGGAAAGTTTGGAACATCTTAGAGATTACTTGAGAGACTGTGATCAAAATGTTAGTAGAAATATGGACAGTAGAGGCCATTCATGTAAGGTCTTAGACAGAAATGAGGAATATCTTACGGGAAACTGAAGGAAACACCATCCTATCACAAAGTGGCAAAGAATTTGGCTGAATTGTGTTTGTGTTCGAGTGCTTTATGTAAGGCAAAATTGAAGAATTAGGAACCAACGGAGATATTTGTCAGAAAAAAATAACTAAGCAAAGAGTTAAGGGCATTGCATGGCTTCTCTTGACTTATTATAGTAAAATGCAAGAAGAAAGAAACAAATTAAAGATGAAATTTATAATTAAAAGGAAAGCTAAACTTAAAGACTTGGAAACTTTTCAGCATGGTCATGTAAAGAATAAAAAAGCATGTTTGGGGGAGAACATCCCTGAAGTGGCAAGTGAACATTTGATAAGGAGATTAATATGGATCAAAGAAAAGAAGATATTATTCATTAAGATGACAGAATAATGACCCTGAAGGCATTTATTTAGAAGATCTTTGAGGTTGCCACTTCCATCACAGACCCAAAGTGCTGCAGTCTTGAGGGCAGAAAAGCTTCCATGGGAACTTGGAGCTTGCTGACCAGGGTCACCTCAAGTCTCTCCTCCTGACATGGCAATGTAGCTAACGCTCCTCAGCTGTCCCAGCTGTGGCTCAGGCACGCCTTGATGCAGCTCAGGTCTCTACACTAAAGGACACCTTGATGGCATCCACATGGTGCTAATTGTAGACTTGCAGAGGGTGAGAGCTGTGGAGGCATGGCTACCTTTACCTAGATGTCAAAATATTCCTTGGAGAGCTTGGAGGCCCAGACAGATAACTGCCATAGAGACAGGGTTACCACAGAGTTTCCATTAGGGCAATGCCCTGTGAAACTGTGGAGTCAGGGCTGTGGCAGACAGCCCCACAAAAGGAGCTATCGGGGGGGTGGTGCAGGGCCACCCTGAAACTCCACAACTGTAGAGCCACTAGCAACCAATATCAACTTGGGAGAGCTGCAGGTACCCAATTCCAACCTGCAAAACTACTATGTGGGCTGTGCCCAGCAAAACCGTGAGGACAGAGCTCTTAGGACCTTGGAAGCTAAACTCCTCCCCAATGAGTCTAGAAGACAGACTATAGAGTCAAGCCAGGTGCAATGGCTCATGCCTCTAATCCCAGCACTTTGAGAAGTCAAGGTGGGAGGATTGTTTGAGCCTAGGAGTTTGAGACCCGTCTAAGCAACATAGTGAGACTTCATCTCTACAAAAAATTAGCCAGGTGAGGTGGCACATGCCTGTAGTCCCAGCTACTCAGGAGGCTGCGTTGGAAGGATCACTTGAATCCAAGAGTTCGAGGCCACAGTGAACCATGATCATGCCACTATACTCCAGCCTGAGTGACAGAGTGAGACTCCAAATATATATAAAATTTTTAAAGCTTAAGATTTAATGTTGTTGTGTTTTGGACTCATTTGGGACCTGTTACTTCTTTCTTCTTTCCTAGTGTTTCCTTGTAAAATGGAAATGTCTATCCTATGCCTGTCATATCACTGTATTTTGGAAGTACATAACTTGTTCATTGCTGGAGAGCAATTTGCCTCAGGAGGCATCTTACCTTGAGTCTCACCCATACTTGATTTAGATTTTTGAGTTGGTTCTGAAATTAGTTAAAACTTTGAGGGCTATTGGGATGGAATGAATGTATTTTGCATAATAAAAACATAAATTTGGGGGGGACAGGGTGGAATGCTATGGTTTGAATGTGTCCCCCAAAATCCTTATGTTAAAACTTCATTACCAGTGTAATAATATTAAGAGCACAGGCCTTAAGGTGGTGATTAAGTCAGGAGGGTAGAGCCTCATGAATGGAATTAGGGTCCATATAAAAGAGCTTGAGGAAAAGTGGGTTTGCTCTCTTCTGTTTTTCGACCATGTGAGGACACAGCTAGTATCCCCTTTTGCCCTTCCATTCCTTCTGCCACGTGTAAACACTTGGATGGCACCATATGATGAATGGACCTTTACTAGGCAACATGTCTGCTGGTGCCTTGGACTTCTAGCCTCCAGAACTGTGAGGAAATAAATTTCTTCTTCATAAATTACCACTCTCAAGTATTTTGTTATAGCAGCACAAATGTACTAAGATATGTACCAGTGTTTGGGGCGGGGGCTCCATCACCACATTCCCAAATCAAGGGCCAAGCAGAAGTACAGAAGTCTGGCAGGCCCAAAACAGAAAAGATGCCTATCTATGTTAAGCATTTCTGCTTGGTCATTATTCGACACTTTTCTTAATATCACTTTTTTTTTTTTGCAGTGACATTGACTTCTAGAAGTAGGGCAGAACTGGAACAATCCCCTGATTTTGAGAGCTGGACTAATAAAGGGATAAATGCCTTGAAGGCATCCTTAGGAAAGAAACTTAAAATAAAGTCAAAAAATTTCACAAGTCCAGAGAGTTAGCTCAGGCCCATTTTTCTCTGTCTAGGGGTAGCATGATGTAGAAACTGGAGTCAAAAGTCAAGTCTTGGGTCTGCTGCTTAACTTGCATGTATGTCCTTGGGCAAGCAACTTTGCCTCTCTGAGCCTCAACTTCTCCAACTTTAAAATGAAAATATTTATGATAACCAGCATATAAGTTTGTTCTGAATACTAAGTGAAACCATATATTTGAAAAGAATTTTGTGTACTATATTTCCTGATCATAATAAATTATAATCTTAAAGGGGCCAGTTTTGGAGAGTTAAAAATGGATACCAAAATAAATCATTTTGCCTTTAGAGGTATGAATAAGATAGAAGTGGTGAAATATTTAGTAGGAAGGAAGGAGAGTGAATAGCATGTGGAAGGTCATAGTCTGAAAAAAAAAAAGCATTTCTGTGCAAATACCCCCACATCTGAACTAAGGATAATATAGAAAGAAACCCCAGTCTTTCAGTCACAGCTGTCACTGTTCAAGTAGGCAACTCTCAGTTCTTCAGGTTCTACCTTGAACCATGTCTTGTAGCCTGCCAAGGGCCAGAAACATTGGAAATGTAAAGAATTAAGCTCTTGGGAAATCTATTCAACTAAATGTAAGTCTGAAAAGAGGAAGAGAAAAAAGTCTTATATAAAAACTCTTTATAGGTGATGGAGGGCACAAGTTGTGGAGGTGAGATATTTTATTTTGCTGTACACTGTCTGTAAAGCAATCTCTTCTCTTAGAAAACGATGTTTCTATTGGACTCTGAGCTATCTGTCATTCTGGGCCCCAAACAGAATATTTTTTATAAGAACATCAGAAATGCCATGCCAGATCAAGTCAATGGTCCCTTTAGTCCCTTGAAAGTGGTACCCAGAGAGGGTTCAGGAGAGGACACAAATGCTCTATTTTAGTGGCTTGAAAACATTTTTGACTATGGCTCACAGATAGAAATAGAGATTGCATTGTAATCCAGCTCTCACACTTACACACATGCACAAAAGCACACCTGTACATACTTACGTATACAAAACTAACACTTTGTATCCGATTCTTTTTTTTTTTTTAAACTGACCCCGACCCACTAAACTGATTTCACACTCAACTAGTAGGATCAAAACTCACAGTTTGAGAAAACTTGATCTATTTGCTATTAGCTTCAAAGGCTAGGGATAGATCTCTAATACTCTTACTTTTCTTTGACCCAGCAAGGTTCTATCGCCCATACATTTACCGAAAGCCATGTTGTGGAGAAATAAGTTCTTCAAGGATAAATGCTTACAATAAGAAGCAACACTGACTCTTGTAACTCTGTAATATTTTTGATAATATAGATGTGATCAAATCTAGGTGATGAGTAGTAGACTTGGGCTCCTTTCTCTTCTTCAGAGATTCTACCTCTATGGCAGAGAGGCTCCAAAAAGAGGCTTATACCAGATTATCCTTTATCACAGTGAGAGACACTGAACATTTCTGGAAGATAAGTTGACTTTTATAGCAAGGATGTTTGGGCACTGATTTATCAAATATGTAGTAATTGTGTTGTAGATTGTATTTCTCAAATATGGCTGCAACAACATGCTCGATCTTAAATGCATCTCTTCAATATGATCTCACCACACTGCATTAAAAGGTAGCGTCTACTTCTCCACCCTCTTGAATCTGTGCTACTGCTTTGACCAACAGTGTAGAATGTGCTACTGCTTTGACCAACAGTGTATGAAAGACATGGCTAGGGACAGCCCTTAACTGGCCTGGAAACACCCCCTTCCTGCCTCTGGAAGGCCACCACAAAATAAAAAGTGTAACAATTCAGAAACCATTGTATGAGAAGACCAAGGTCTGTTAAGAGGCCCTGGAGGATGAGATATTACAAGAAAAGACAGAGAGAAGTCAAGGAACATCAAAATGCCCATATGTAAAGCAAATGTCTTAGAGGAGAATCTACAGTCTCAATTATAGAGTCAACCATTCAGTCGAATTTTTCTTGAATTCCTGATCCACAAAATTTTGAATTAAACAACACAATTTTCATTTTAAACTTCTAGGTTTTAGGGTGACTTGATACATAGAAATAAATAATCAAAACAGTTAGCCATATCATGTAAATCTCAAGTTCTATGGACTAACATAAAAGATTGGACTTTGTGATTTACTTGGATTTCAATAGTTTGCTTATTTCTTAGTGACAAAATGAATATGGATAATGTAATTTTGTAAATTAAAATATTAATTGCATGGTCAAAAGACAGTTATATGTAGTTCTCCTTTCATCAATATTTGTATTTTACTAGTATCTACTCATTATTTTCTCTCTCTCTCTCTCTCTCTCTCTCTCTCTTTTTTTACCACTCGTACTTAGTATGTGTTAAGTACTATGCGGAGTGCTGGAAATATAGGAGTTAATGAGACAACATCCTTGATCCTGAATGAGCATTGTATTATAAAGAGACAAAGGCATCATTTTATTACATCAGGATTAGAAAGTTATCCAATAGGACTTTTAAACTGGATCTTTGAGAATAAGTAGGTCAGGAAGAGAAGTTGGAGAGAAGACATGAAACAAAGAGTAAAATAACAGCATTCCAAGCGGAGAAGGCAGACTTGTCAAGGGCAAGAAGAAATGAAAGCTTGGTGAGCTGGGTATTGTTACATGGATGATTCATCATCGGACAGATAGGAATAGAAAGGCCTCACATGGTTGGGGCCATAATACAAAGGGCTTTTGCTGCCATGCTAAGAAATCTAGACTTGTATCAGCAAGTGATAAGGAACCAAGGTAATATGTTTTTTAGTAGAGATGTGTTCCGAGCACTTTCATGTTGTAAAACTTCAGCAGAGGAATGCACAAGAAGGCACAATGCAAGCATGAGGCCAAGAGTCCAACTTTCCCTCCCCCACAAGCTCTGGACTAATCTGCAGTAGATAAAAGCATACCAAAGGGAACTGAGTCCTTTACTTGTTTCTCTTACCAAGGTGGAGAGCAGCCACTTACTGGACTCATCACTAACCTGTTTGTGTCATATAAGAGGAAAAAGATTTTTTTTTTCAAGAATAAAAGAAAGAAACAGTTAACTGGAATTACAGCAACTCAGAGTGGGGAAAGTTTGCACTGGGGATATATATTTTGAACACTAGGATATTACACTTTATCCTTATATCTAAGACCATATTTCTATCACAGCTTACAAAGCAGAGAACATAAATCACTAGCAGAGATATCTTTCTGAGGTGTGCTTAGAGACTTTTTTCCCCCTATAACACAGGATTTAGCTTTGGAATTTATACTTCTGTAATTTTAGAGAACAAAGACAACAGTCAAGATTTTTGTTTTTTTGGAGCTAATCTTATTATTTTAATGGAGTATCTAAGCAAAGAAAAAGCAAGCAAACTAAATTACCTGTGGCTAAATACTTTAACATAAATGGACACCATAGTCCAAGGAATCCCGCCACCAGAAACAAAGAGATAGGAAAGAATCTTAACTTCTTCACATACAAACCTCATGGGAATGACCAGGGCAATAAAATTCTCCCTGGTGGTCTATAATGCTTTATTATGATGACCCAATCTCCAGGGTTATTTAAAATTCTGAACTCAGGTTCTCTGAGTTCTGAATCCTTTCTCATCAAAATCACTATCCTAATTTTAACTGCACTTCCCTGGAGGCAGAAAACATCAACTCACCATATTTATAGCTGGTGCATAATTACTATATGCAATATTTATCTGGCTATTCATCTGTTTTTGTGTCTTCTGTCTAAGTGGTAAGATTGTCAATAGACAAGTCTCTCAGAATCTTTTACAGGAATATGTCTATTTTCTTCACTTGGTCCATTTGGCTTAATCCTTGAGGTTTTTTTTAAAGAAGAGGCCCATGTTTACTATCTCTTCTTGAGAAGTTTCTCTGGCTTCCTATTGGGCTTTAGATCCCCATTAGATCTTTATGTCTATCTAATTATTCTGATCACTGATGTAGACCAAAGTCCCAAGCTATATTTTTCAATTATTCTGTTATCAACTTACTCAGAGCCCCTTACCTTGTATAATCACAGTAAAATTTCAGGCTACTTGAACTGACATATAGAACAAGTACTTGGCTATCTTTTAAAACATTCCATCAAATTATATGTATTTCAGCACCCTAAACTGTAAGAGTGCCATCTACATACTGCCTGGAGATTCTAATCTCTATTTGTGTGGGGGTATAGGAGAGGATTCAGATATTTCCCTAGTTTCCACCATTCCTCTACACTGAGCCAACTGAAATACCCAGCTGGTGAGTAGAACTCCAAGTTGCCCATCATGGTAACCTCTTAGCTTCCCAACTTTGCCACCTCTGGGTGTTACTAGGAAAATCCAAACTAAGCCTTAGAGTATTTGGCTCAAGACTGGGGAAGAGGGATGATTGCTAAAGTTAACCTCGTTAACTCATTACTATGTCAGAAATATAAAACTTTTTCTTAAGATTTTTAATTTTCCAATGTGTTTGACCAGTGGGCATTTTGACATCTTAGACTGATCTGATTCAGCACTAATCTACAGCAACAATAGTAAGCTGCACTCTCAAGGGCTGTTTGACTTCACTCAAGTTATGTTTTCTATCAACTTCTGTTTCAGCTGTACTTAACTGTATTTTAACATTCAAGCTTTCTTCCATTCATTGCAAATGTTTGAGGGAAGAAATTTTGACCTTCAAACTTTGTTCCCCACTGTGCCTAGCAGATTGCTGAAACAAATGGCAGATGGACAATCACTAATTTTTCATTAGTAAGTCTTATAAGATTTTTCATTGGAACTTATTTATTCTTTGAACATAGTCTTGAATTTCTACCTCTCTCTATATATGTCTCTCGTACCCATTTATTTATTTTCTCCCATCCTTCTGCCCTTTCCTCTTCTAATTTCTTATGCGTCTCAGCCCTTCTTTACATCCTGCCTCTTAATTTAAATTTGAGCAAAAGGGGATGGTCTCTAAATATCATGGTTATTCAGGAGTAGGGGGTGGAAATGGAGTAAAAAGTACACTTATCTGAATGAAGGCAGCCCTCTTCCTTCAAGTCAGCCTTAGTCCCTGGTGCCCAGTTCCCCTGCTCTGTCTACTTTGCCATCTCTACTGTGTATGCTATGGAGATGGTTCCCCTGCAGTGCCAGAGATTGCCCTTGTGGGTTTCAGCCTCCAGCTCTGGGCATCTGTCTGTTATAGCTCTCAGCAACCATCTATTCTCTGCTCCATCTATTCCCTTTGCTATCAGTGAAAATGACAAAATCTCAACTCCTTCTTCCCTGCTGTTTGCAATCACTTTAGGGGCCACAGTTTCCCTCACTATTCTGAGAAAGATGAAGTGCTAACAACTGTGTGTGGGCCAGATACTAACCAATGATCCATAGGTTTTTTTGAGAATGCTCCCTTCTCCTTAGATTAGCACAATTTCCATTATAACATCCAAAGAGATAAGAACTGACACGCCTTTACCTCCTTCTATCACTCACATAAAGAGGAAAAAAAGTAGAGTTTTGTTTTATATTATTATCGTAAAACTTGATTTACTAAGTGGTAAGTACACAGGAGGAGGATGGATGGTCAAGAGCACTCTTGCTATTTATAGCCCATGTCGGGGCTTTATTTATTATGACTGCTTCTTCTCAGATCCACTTAAACAACCTGTAAATTGTCAATGGTGTCCATGGAAACAAATTGGCAAAATGGACAATGCACTTAAAAACAAATAAAGAGAGAATGAATGCAAAGGACAAAAAGGAACTTGTCAAAAAAATAAAACCAAGTTCCTTTCTAAAAATCTTACAGATGTCACTGTCATTATACTTACGATTTCAAAAGCAAAAAATCAGGACCAATTTTCTCTCTAGCTTATATATTACTCCTTCTCCAGGGAAGCTAGGCAAGGCCGGCCAAGAAGCAGGGCAGGACCTGCAGGTAAACCCACAAGATCCGGATTTTTTTTCCTGAATGTCTCTTCTTTCCATCTTCTCTGCCTCTTCCCTCTCTTTTTCTTTCTCTCTGGCACTCATTGTTTGCACTCTCCCCAGAGAGAAGTTTCCTGATAACCTACTTTTAGGCAGAGACTAAGTGACTGACCACTGGTCATGGGTGTTGAGAAGCGATTCCTTAACAAAAGGAAAACTCAGCTTTTTGAGTTTTAAGTTTTATTCTGACAACCTTTGCTTTGTTAGCAATTCTACCAAAAAGTGTTTAGGATTTAATTCACTGCTCAATTTTAGAAATCTTTAAGAATCAGTACTTGTAAAAATCACTCAAACAGCACTATGCACTGTGTGCTTGATGTCCAAACCTATGCTGAACCCAAAGAGACACTAAGAAAACATCCCTTGCCACAAAACTAGTTGGGTAGAGGGGAGGGAAATTCATTCATTTGTTCCTTCTATATGTCTTTATTGAGCTCCTTCGTGTCATGCAAGAGCAAGTTGGGTAGGCGGTAGAAGAATGGCAGGACACAACAAATAAATAAGAATAAATAAGAGATATTTTTACCATCATAGTGAAAAAACATAATTATCATAATAATAGCTAAGATTTAGCATTGTTTTCGTGTGCTGGACACTTTAAGTGCTTTGCATTGTAAACTCATTTAATACCCACAACAACCTATGCTTCTTCTCAGATCCACTTAAATAAGCTGTACGTTTTCTGTAGTTTCTATGGGAACAAATTGGCAAAATGGACAGTGCACTTTAAAAAAATATAAAGACAGAGAATGCAGAAGACAAAAAAGACCTTGTCAAAAATAAAATCAGTTTCATTTCTAGAATCACGCATAATTCACAGGCAATGCAGTTATGTTTTCAAAGATAGAAACTAGGACCAATTTTTCCTCCAGCACATATATTCATTTCTTCTCTAGGAAAGCTGGGCAAGGCTGGTCAAGAAAGCAGGAGAGACCCTACAAGCAAACCCACAAGGTCCAGAATTTTCACCTTGGGTATTCTTTGTTTTCACATCTTCTGTGTCTTCCCCCTGTTTGCATCCTCTCACTTCCACTCCAGTGGGTGAGTTTGATTACCCACATTTTAGATAGGAGGAAAGTGGGACACAGACAGAGAAACTCTCCCAAGGTGACACAGCTAGTAATTGGTAGAGCCATGATTTGACCCCAGGGAGCCTGGCACCAGAATCCACACAGGTAACCATGCTAACTCCCTCCCTGAATCACCCCTGCCATAGAAGCAAACATAAAGTGCCACAGGAGCCCAGAAACAAAAGCATTTTTTCTTTCTGCTTGTAAAGTTGAAAAGCAAATTAGAGAATACATGGTCTTTATGCCGAATTTTGATAGATATGTAGAAATTTACCAGGAAGAATATTTCACAAAACAACAACACATGCATTTAAAAACAGCATAACATGTTAAGTAAATTACAGGTGTTTTGATGTGGGCATAGGTTCAGGTGTGCATGTTTGGAGGCAGGGATACTTACAAGTGGTGAAGCTGGGAAGGTTAGCAGTGGTGAACTTGTGAAGGAACTTTTACTGTTGCTCTTAAACCTGATTAGATTAGATGCATCCTTCGAGACTCAGTTTAAGTATCACTTCTTTGAGAAAGTTTTTCCTCATTCCTTGTTTCTAAGGCTGAATTCTGTACTCCTAAAGTAATTCCATGCATTCCTGTCTCTTGTTTTTTTAACAGAATACTGTGTGACACTTGTTAGCTTACTAATCTTTCTCCTGATGCTTTGTGCTGTCTTTAATGCAGAAAATGAATTATATGCTCTTTACATCTAGGTTTTTGAATGTCTATCACATAATAAATGCTCACTTTAACCTATATTCTCTTTTTCTACTCAATAACCTCATTCCTAAAGTATTCCATCTTTTTTCTGCATCATTGTTTTTTCCTCCATTGGATTATTCTCATCAAGTAAAAATTAGTCCTTGAATCTTCCTTATTAAAAAAAAAAGTTGTTTAATCCTATGTCCCTCTCTATCTACAATACTGTTTATCTTTTCAGCTTCACAGCAAAATCTCTAAAAATAATTTTTCATTATTGATTTCTTGACTTCCTCATTTTTATTTTTGGCCCAGTAAAAGCAGGCTTATATTTCTACCTACCCCTCCACCAAAACTGCTCTTGTTACAATCACTAATAATTTTCATCTTGCCTTTTGGCAAGTCCATTCTCTGTCTTCATCTTGCTTGACTATTTCCTCCTTGAGACATTTTTTTCTCTTTACTATCATGATACTATAGCCACCTGAATGCTCTAAGATTTGGTTCTGGTCTCTTATTTTCTCTCTCTCCACTTCAAAAATGAACTGATTTTTTTTTTCCCTTCAGAATTGTTCCTTCTTTGTTTTCCATCTCACTCAACAGCCCTATCATCTGCATAGTTACTCGGTCCAAAAACCAAGATGCTATTCTTTACACCATTTTTGGAGGGTGTGGGGCTCAGTCTTACACATACATTCTATTCACAAGTCTCTTTGATTCTCTCTCCAAACTATGTCTGGTCCATCCATTTTCTTTCTATTTCCTCTGCTATCCCTCTGGTACATACCACCCACCTATCACATAGACTATGGCAAGTTCCTCCAATCTCCCTGTTTCCATTATTATCTCTTCAAGTCCATTTTCCCTGTAGCAACCAAGAAAATTATTTTTTTCTTCTTTTTTAAAACACTTCTTTTGTTTTAAAATAAAACACATATGCAGAAAATACATGAAACATAAATGTCCAGTTCAATGAATTAGTATGAGGCAAATATCTGTAGAACCAGCCTCAATTCAAGATTTAGACTTTTACCAACCATAAATCTTAAACAATTCCAACTATCTCCCTCTCTCTTACTGGTAATCACTATCTTGTCATGTGCAGTAATAAATTACTAGCTTTTATGTATACTTTCAACAATTAATTATGCATCTGTCAACTGAGATAAAATCATACAGTGAAACAAACTTACACAGTATGTATTCTTTTAGTTCTAGTTTCTTTCATTCAATATTATATTTATAAGAATCATGTTTGTCATCATAGGTCATTTATTTACATTGCTTTATAATATTCCATAGTATTCCATTGTGTATCTATGTAATATTTTGTCCATTGCATTCCTGATGAAAATTTTAGTGTTTTCAGTTTGAGATCATTACAAATAATACTGCTTTGAACATTCTTGTCTGTCTCCTAATAGATATGTACAAATATTTTTTAGATACATTTCTAGCAGTAGAATTGTTAGAGTATTTGTTATATAAATCTTCAACCCTAATAAAAATGTTTTCCAAACTGTTTTCCAACATGATTTGTCCAAATTGCAAGAATAGTACAATGAACACCTGTTTCTTCACCTAGATTCATCAATTATAAACACCTTGCCACATTTGTCTCTCACTGTAATATGTGTTTCTTATAATTGTCACTATCTGTGTTTACTTATTTTCATTTATCATTTTCATGAGCCATTTCAGGTTAAGTTGCAAACACCATGATCCTTAAACTCTACATCTGCAAGCGTCTCAAGAGACCAAAGACATTTTTCAAAATATCCACATTTTCTTGTCAAATTCAGGATATTTAACAAAATTAAAATATAATTAACTAATACAATGCTGATTAAAGCTTAATGTACATACAGATCATTTGGGGATCTTTTTACATGTGAATCTGATCCACTAGGTCTGGAATGGTGCCTATGATTACGCTCATAATTTAATAAGCTCACAGGTGAGACTGATGCAGCTGACTCACAGATGGTACTATGGATGACAAGTAACTAATGTACATATTCAGTATTTTCAATGACATAAATAATATCCTTTACAGCATTGTTTTTTATGATCCAGAATTAATCTAGGATCAAATGTTGTATCTATTATTGAAGGATATGTTGCTGGGATAAAATTTTAGGCTGCCAGTTATTTTCTTTCATCATTTTAAATATATTATTTCATTGCCTTCTTCAAATTAATAAAAACTACAATGCTTTTGAGAAGTCAGCTTTTAGTCAAAAACATTGTACCTTTGAAGGAAATTTTTTATCCTCTTCTGATTCTTTTTAAGATGATGTCTCCTTTTGTTTTCTATGAATGCACTGTAATATGTCTAGGTATTAATTTGTTTTCTTTATTTTGCCATGGTTTTGTTGGACTTTTTAAATCTATGGATTGAGGTATTAGTTTTGGAAAATGTTTAAGCATTAGTACTTCTAACATGTGAGTTGTTCCTATTCTTTCTCTTCCCTCCACCTTAAAAATATGCCAGACCATACTAGGTCATCTTTCTCTTATCCACTCTACTGAATTTTTCATTATTTTGTCTCTCTGTGCTTCATTATAGATATTGTTTAACCTACATTCCAGTCTAATTTTCTCTTTATCCATGTGTAATATACTGTTAAACAAATCCATGAGTTTGCAGTTTTGATCATTTCATTTTCAGTTTGAGAATTTATATTGGTTCCTTTCAAATTCACTTTTCAAAATTTTGAGCTTTTTGCCAACATTCCAAATCTTGTCTTTTGTCTCTTTGAAGATGCAACAATGTTTTAAATTCCAGTATCTGAAGTCTCTGTGAGTCTGTTTTCTATTTTCTATGTTTCTATTGTTTCTTATTTACGTTTTTTAAAAATCTGTATGCACTTGGTTCTTGATTTTGTACCAGACATTGTATTCTTAAAAACATATGTGAAATAGTTACTTTACTTGGTTTCATTCAGATACCTATGGGAACTACATTCAAGGATCACCTTAATACAATTTTAGGACCAGAAAATTCCTGAGTCACTGAGGAAAGTGATCTCTAATACATACAACTGGTTTACCTCATGTTTGCTCTTTCTCCCAAAACAAAGTTCTTCTGAAGTCTTATATGGAAATAGACTTCAGATCTATTCCACTGGCCTTTCTAAGCCAGCAAAGGCCTTCTCATCTTCCTAGATGTCTCTTTCAATCAGTAAATGCCTTATGGACAAAAGTGGACCCCAAAAACTGAACTCCCCAAGATATTATTATAATAATTTTACACCAACTTGTTACTCCAAGATCTTTCAGCAGATTAAGATTAAAAAAAGAAAGGTGCTCCACATTTTGTCCACTGTGGGATAATTCATCTGAATTACCTAGTCCAACTGTTCCAAAAGTTGGGATCTGAATAATCTTTTTTAAAAATATATATATGTAATGGAATTTAAATTTGAAGGCCAAACAATAGCTATCAAAAACAAATTGAGTAGAAGTAGACTTGTGAAAGTAAGTTTTAGAAAGCCAGTTGAACAACTGTCTGACAAGGAAGACAAAAATACGTTGAGCAAAATGCAACAAAGTCCTGGATTTTTATGAAGGGATCCTTCATCCCAAGACTAGAGAAGTAATTTATAAAATTAGTCTGTGAATTTGAGAAACATTCTTTACAATTAAAGAATACAGAAGACCAGTGCTGACTTAATCTGAAAGATTCCAAAGATGAGAGGCCAGCTAAAGCTTCTCATGATAGTAGAGTAAAATAAATGCCTTATCTGGGGAGTGACTACTCTTTCCCCAGGGATGGGCAAAGATGCTCGAATCCTGGGAACCACTTATGCAACCTATGGTAAGCATGTGAGCCTAGGATCATGTTTAAAATTATCCTTGGTCAAAAGATTTTCTTCCAGGGGCAATGAAATTCCAACAGAAGGTCTATGTGGTGTGGACTTCCAGAAAAACAGAATCTGAGGAGTCTCTAGAGCAACAAGTTTAAAAAGTGCTATCCAAATGAAATCTGCAAGTGCCATTAGAGAGTTGGCTTTATAGAACTTTCAGGACTAAGGAAAGCAAAACTGTCTTCTAATACCAGTCAAGTAAGAGCTTACCCCTCTTTGTTCCATGTATTACAACACTGAAAATATCAGTAGCAGTATCTAGCAAGTAAGAGAACAGGTGAACAAGCAAGAAAAGGTGAATTAGACTGTACTCTGCTCCTTGAAGGCAGGAAATTTAGTTGCAGGTGATGGGGGAGAAGTACCTCCATTACATGAAGATTAAAGTCTTACTTAATATATTAGAATAGGCAACCCAGTTTCTGTATTGAGTTTATATTTGTGACTGAAAAAAAGCATCAGATTGTCTATTACCTATAATTAATCAAAAATTGATGGGGTTCACTAAGATGTTTATTCAGAGGAGAAATAACTTTTCAGTAAAGAATCAATGGAAGGCACAAATATAGTTGAGATTTTTATGATGTCCCACTTTACTGGGTGTGATTTTTTAAAAATGACAACAGAGTTTCAGTAAGATGATTTCAGAAGGGGAAGGTAGGATGGACTTGATGGAGAAGAGTTTGGAGTGAAGAAAGCCAGCAAAGCCTCTACTACAATAATCCCACAGGAGATAGTGAGAAAATGGAGGCCTTTCAGACTACAGGTTACCTGGAGGCAAAAGGTGTTTATGTCAATCTCAGAACAACTGTGGGGATATACAAAGAGAAAAAAAAATTAGTCAAAAGCCATTCATGTTCATTTCTCCTCGATAGTTTACACTCAGTGTTGCTTTCAACTGTTATCCTTGTTAATTCACTTTCCTTATCTCTAAACTGAGAAAAATAATACTTGAGAAATCAATGTGATAAAATACATATTGATGTGTGTGCTCTCCATAAGTGAAATGAATGGTAATTAGGCTTCCTAAAATAATGAATGAATAAATGAGAGAATGAATGGAATAGCCTTCTCTATAATAGAAGGGACAAGGTCTACTTTTCTAAAACACCACCCAGATACTTCTTCGGAGCTGAATTTTCCCATGTAAACATTTCATTGTATGTGTTTTCTTGTAATAATCGAAGTAGTATTTAAATATTCAGTAGATGGTTTTAGTGCCTTAAGGGCTAACCTGGAGAATCCACCTAGACTGACAAAAACCTGTTGGGGTGAGTGATCCTACTTGCTATTCAGTTTTGTGTTTACCAGCAAGCATTCAGTCAGAGCCCTGTGCTACCGGCTGCTGGCAAATCTTCTCATGATGGCTGAGTTGAAATGAATAACAAGGCAGTGTCAGCTTCTGGCTTTCATTAGATTCTCTTTGACTGAGTCGAATGTTAAAACAAGGCCACCTGATAGAGTCATCTTGGATTCCTTCAGGAAGGGACTGAAGGTGCCAGAAGCAAAATGAGGTGCAGGTGGGATAGCATAATAAGTTCTACAATTTACAAGTATTAATATTAAAAATCAGAATGCAAACTTCACTGGAAAGAATCTATAGGCTATTTATCTACTCAAAGTGACCTTGTAATCTATCAGTCATTAAAATGATAGCAAAGAACATGAATGCCACCCTGTGGCTACCAGCAGAAATTATGTTTAATATAACATAATTTTACATAATTAGAAGATAATAGAAATGTGATTTAAAAAAACCATGCAGATGCCAGGAGAAAGAGGGACAACCCAGATAAACAGTTATCGCTGCTATTATATGACTCAGGGGGGCATGACCCAGAATGCCAAAGAAAAAAAACTCCCTGATGTCTCTTCTAAAAAAGTTAAGCAAAAAAATAAATTCTGATAATAGACACACACAGCATTAGACAGAGACACAAATAAATTACTGGTAATAACACCAAATTCAAGAACGGAGAAGGAAAGGTGTATTTTATGATTTTCTTATCAGTAAGCACACCAAGATTATGTGCGACTCTCACTTGTATATAAACATGTTTACTTCTACATGCCTGTGTAAATCTCCTTATACACAGATGTGCACATTCCATTTACATACACATAAACATACTCATTTAACCTTCATGTGGGATTTTTCTGTATCTGACTACTGCAAAACAATCTTTGATTTCATTAATTAATTCAGTAGTTTTCCTGGAGTACCAACTTTGAGCCATGTACTGTTCTAAGTTCTGAGGCTACAATAGAGGTCCCTGCCTTCATTGAGCTTATAGTCACAGTCTACAAACAAATAAACAAACATATGTCAGGCAGTATGGAACCAACTCTGCTGCCCATTGAAAGTGGACTAGATAAGGAAAACATGCTACATACATATGATGGAATATTATGCAGTCATAAAGAAGGACAAAATTAGGGACTTCACAACAACTTGGATAAATTTAGAGTCCATCGTACTCAGTGGTCTACCACAGAAACAAAAAATGGAATATCATATGTTCTCCCTTTTAACTGGGTCCCGAACATTCATCATAATTCTACAAGAGAGGGATTGGCAATAGTGGGACACTGCCAGGGGATGGAGGGAGGCCTGTATCATCATTAAGGATACTGATCCTAAATCAGGTGAAGTGAGAAGCAGTTGGAGGCCCAAACTTCACATGCATGTTGACTACTAATATACCTGACTTGTATACTATATCTTTATAATAAATAAATAATAATAATAACAACAATGTAACTGGAATAGAGAGAAATGGGGGGGGTAGGGGAGGAAAAAAGCCTTCTTCAGTAAGATGGCATCTGGAAACCTGAAGGACGGAGTAAGAAAGCAAGCCTTGCATACTCAGAGGAAGGAACCTTCTAGACAAAGAAGACTGCAGTACAGAGTATGCTTTGTGTGTTTGAGGACAAAGAGCAGCCAATGGGGCACAGAGCAAGTGAATGGAGGAGTGTTTGGGGATGAGGAAGAAGAGTCTGTGACAATGGACAGAGGAGCTGGGCACACAGAGCCCTGTAGACAATTTTGAGGACTTTGGCTTTTCTTCACAATTAGAGCTTTCTGATATGTTCTGATTTATGTTTTAAAAGAATCAGTCTGAGTTCAATGTGAAAAGGGTGGAAGCATGCTTAGATGAGAAAATTTGTGAGTTCTGCTTCAGAAATGATTAGCTAGGAGAATTTGTTAGTTATTCAGATAGAGATGTTTGATGGAGGAGCAGGTTACCAAATTTAGCAAATAAAGGACTCTCAGTTAAATTTGAAATTCAGATAAACAATGAGCAATCTTTTAGCATGAATAAATATAATATTTAGAACATGCTTAAATAAAAAATAAATCATTGTTTATCTGAGATTCAAATTTAACTGAGTATCATGTATTTTATCTGGCAACAGTAGTTAAGAGGGTGTTTGGGTTAAAAGTTCCAAGTTCAAAGGAGATTTCTGGATTGAAATATAAATGTAGGAGTCATTATAGATGTATTTTAAAACAGAGACTGATTACTCTGATTACTCAAGATACAATTTATTATTATATTGAAAATTTTTTAAAAATAAAAACTGAGACTGAGATCACCTAGTGATAAGTATGGATAGAAAAGAGATGAGATATGTGGAAATGCCTTGGACATCCTTAAATAAATATCTCAGCACAGTTGTCAAGTTCCAAGACTCCATTAGTCTTTGAACATGAGCTATGGAGTTATCTGTACCTGGACCTTTCAGAAGCAGATAGAGGACAGTTCCAAAGATGCAGTTCTCCCAATGTGTTTGTAATAACACATCTTCCCACACATTATCCCTTCTATCACACCATGAGCTTCTGTAAAGCACAGGGACAAATAGGCAGACTTCTCAACGTCAAGATCTGAGAAGAAACCTTACGCATTTCATCCTGGGTCACCATAGTAACATAGGTTCTAATATTATTTAATCTACTTTAACATTCCATCTCCAAGGTGAGCAAAATCAATGAAAGAGAAGAAATAGGGGGTTAGTGAATTAAGTTGTAATGCCAATGTTTCAAACTTTGAGAGAGTGAAAGTTTGTGTTCATCTCTATTTTATTTCACTTAAAAACAGTACAGATTTCTAGATGGAAGATCAGAGGGTCACCTGGAGATCAGCAGGCAGTTAATTTGAAATAAATAAAGCAGGCTACCTGATCCAATGGCTACAAGGATGTGAAGATTAATTCCTTTATGTAGATACCAAGAGTACTTGGTCGTTTCACCAGTCTTGTCTACAGCATCTCTATTTAGCTCTCAACACTCTTTCAAAAGTCATTGAAGCGTCAGAACAGATTCTTCCTTTTGTCTTTTTATAAATTCATCAGTGTGGTATGACGTACAGGTCATAGTGGGTCATTTTGAAGAATCCATCCTTGCTGTCAGACAGATCATGACAAGAGTCTTGGTTCTGCCCTCCCAAAATGTGTAACTGGAGATTGGCAATTCACTTCTTTAAATTTAGATTTTCCATCTGCAAAATGGGGGAACTAGTGGTAACTTTAATTCACAAATTTTATAAGGAATATATGAAATATGCATATTAATATCTTAATAGAGAACCTGCTACATAAAAGGTGTTCAATAAATGTTTAATGCCGTTTTTGTAGTCATTGCTATCTATATAGGCAGTGCTTATGAGTGAAAAACAGTCCTACAGTATTCAAAGCATAGTCAACTGGCAGGGTGGGGGGGAGTGGCTCACCCATCTCTTTCATCTTTATTTCCTCCCAATCTCTTTGCTTTGTAATATGTGGTAAATTCACCTTTCATGAAATGACTGTGGGAAACCACTGTTGATTTTACAGAGGTTACAGCTACAACTCAGGACCTCCACCACAATTTCAGAGGAACTCCACTCTTCTCAGTGTTGTTTCACTGACATATCTAGAAATATCTACCTTACTGGGCCTTCTAATAATATACTCCAACATGAATTTTGAGAACTAAATTATAGAAAGAATATAATAAAAAAATACATAAACTTTAAAGTTGTAGATTACATATCATAGTTAAGGAAATCACTAATGTCACAATGAGTTTCACAGTGTGAACTTCCCTACTCTAAATGAATATCTTCTCAACAGTCAGAACTTTATTTTTAAACAAAGTGATTCCCCAGAGAAAAGCCTCTGGGATCCCCTAATATCCCTTCTTTTACTGCTACCTAGTCCAGGTCACAATCTTCTCCTTTTTCCATCTTTTCTCTCTTAATGGGGACTGGAGAGGAGGACAGGAATTTATTTATTAAATATTGTGAATTTATTCTTATATATTTAAACTACAGTCACCTTCAAAGTACTCTCTGTCTGATGCAATACACCTATTGAGATGCTTTTTTCCACTGCTCAAAACAGTTTTTGAACTTGTCAATTTTGATGCCTTTTAGTGCTTCTGCCATCTTTTGTTTTACCTCTTCCACATTGGCAAAATGTTTCCCTTTGAGGACTTTTTTCATCTGGGGAAATAAAAGTTACTTTGTTTTGAAAAAATAGTCACTTTGGGTGAGATCTGGTAAACAGGGAGGGTGAGTCATGGGGTCACACCATTTTTGGTCAAAAACTGCTGAACATTCAGCGTGATATGGGCAGGTGCGTTGTCATGGTAGAAGAACCAGTCGCCCATTTGCCACAACTCAGAATGTTTCTTCCACAAATCATGACACAACCTTCTCAAAACTTCCAGATAGAAACGTTGGTTGACCATTTGGTCCAGAGGAACAAATTCCAAGTGTACTACAAAGGGTCCACCCTCAAAATGATAATCCCGATTTGTTTGGGGTCCCCCTTTGTATTCTTAGGAATGGTCTGTTTCATCTTCCTGTTGCCAGAGCACTGAGATGCCACAAACATGTCCACCTGCAAAATGAGGATTTAAAATTTATTCATGACTGTATCATCAACAGCAAGCTCCTGAATAGTATCATCTGATGAATAATCATTCTGGATTGCAGAAGAAAGGAAACACTTTATTACCGTATAGTATCCATTAACAGGAAAACATAATGACATTATTTCTAAAGCTTTAGGGAGATATTTTGGTTCACACATGAAAAGGCAAACATGTATGCAGAAAAAATGATCATTTTAGATACTAGGTTGTACTATATGAAATTCCTGGCATTTGACCATGTTTGCCCTACAAACACAGCAGTCCACTAGAAACATTATGTCATTTGACTAAGTAAACATTGCCTCTGGAGGAAAAACTTTCCAAGTGTTGGAATACTGAACTAGTACTTGCCATCACAAAAAGGCACTGTAGGCAACCAGTATCATTGAAAGAAACGCAAAGACTTTTTTAAACACCTTTTTAATATTCAGGTTTAAGAGAGCTGAGCAAATGCCATCTCCCCATTTTACAGGTAGGAAGTTTAAAAGACCAATAAAAATAAGCTGATCAACCATAATGCAAATCAATGGACAAAATGTTCCTCATCATTCAATGTTCAATTCTTGGCACAAAAGTTGATATTTTAGAATGTACATAGAGAATGAGAATATAGGAGGAAAACTGTTACAGAGATATAGAAGTTGTGAAAGAAAAGGAATGATACCTAAGGGTGTAGAGGATAGTAGAAGGGGTGTCAACTTACCAAACACAAGACTTACCAAACATACACAGAAGTCAGTAATTGCAATCACTGACTAAAATAAATTTCTCACTCTAAGTTTAAAAATTATTCAATTCATCTCAGTTCTTCTCCCATCAGATTCAAATATGTGTTCCTAAGACACTATTCCTAGATGGTTGTAGCTTTTTTTCCCTTCAAAAACTGATCTTGCTGAATAGATCTCATCCCTGTCATAAGAGTTAAAAAAAAAAAAAAAAGACTAATGTGAAGTAGGAAGAAAAGAGAAGTAAGTAAGTCACAGTAAAGAGGAGAAAGAAAAGGTTCAGTTTGTAAGGACACTCTAAAGAGACCTAGTCTTTCTCACTCATGGGAATGGCCAAGATGCTTATGTACCATACGTGGGCCCAGTCATTATAAGACTTAAATTCATTTAGAATCCAGGCCTTACGGCAATATATTCTATGGTTCTGGTTTTGTTTTGTTTTATTTTGTTTTGAACAAGGGTCTCACTCTGCCACTCAGGTTGGAATGCAGTGGCACAATCATAACCTTTTTTTGTGATGGGCCAAGGTGATCCCTCCATCTTAGCCTCCCAAGTAGACACACCATCATGCCTCGCTAATTTTTTTATGTTTTTTTAGAGTGAAGCAAAGTTTTGCTACGTCACCTAGGCTGTGCTCAATCAGTCCTCCTGCCTCGGCCTCCCAAAATACTAAGATTACAGGCATGAGACACTGTGCCAGACTGTTTCCATTTTGAAAACATACTTCCAACCATTATTGTATCAACTTTATGAAATCAGTAGGAAATGTGATGTAATTCTTATGAATAAGAAGGAAAAATATTTTATCTCTACATTTCTGATAGGAAGTTGAGGTCTACTATTTGCTCAAGATTTTAACAGAGACTACAAGAACCATGACCAGAATCCTTCTGATTGTTTAGCTTAAGAAATAACAAGCTTTGAATCTGAAGAGTTCTGAATGTGGGCTCTACAACTGATTTTCTCTGTAAACACCTGAGTCTCAGTTTTATTAGCTGTAAAATGCGATAATAGGGTCTATCCAGGGGGCTATAAGCTGTGCTCAATTAATTTTGGTCTTTCCTCTTGAGCCTTTCTTCCCACTCCTGGGCCTGCCTCCCAAAGGGGGAGAATGACATTGTGGGGAAAATGAAGCAAAATGAGGCATATATACAAAACAGTTAACCATGAAAAGCCGTGAAGGAAAAGAGTTTTCTGGGTTAAAGTTGGAAACTACAAGAATATCTTTTGAAGTTTTGGTACCTCCTAGACAGTGTTATCCAAATAGCTTAGAACTGTGGTTTCAGATGAAACTAACCTTCTTAAGGTTGTTCATTTTCTCTAGTACAATGAATACTATGATTTAACCTGAGGATTAAATATGCTTTAAGACCTAATTTAAAATGAAGATTGCAATGTACTTCCCCTTATCCAAAGGAAACAAAATACAAAAGAAGCTGCCCTGAAGGTTAATGGGAAAAGAAATTGTTATCTTGATTCTTTTACCTTTTTAAAACATGTCAATTCAAACAAATTGAATATTGGATTAATTTAATGATGGATGATAATTTATTAAAAAACACAATGTGGCCATCTCTGAATTATCCGTATTTACAGAGTAAACCAAAGAAACAAAAATCCTGAAAACATAGATCGCCTCAAAGTATTTTCTTAACATAAATGTTAGAATATGGGTAAATGTAATATAATTGGAGGAAACGCAAACTATTTCTTCATGATTATACACGTCTTTTGGGATAGAAAACAGAGTCAACTATGGATATAGTATGAATGTGTTCGTTAGGTTAGTTGGCTGTCACCTCTAGACACTGAGCAAGTAAGACATGGAAATACTAGGTTGTAATGCAGAAACACTGATTTTTATAGAAATACTAATTTCTTGGTATTCCTGGACAGCATGAAAGCTTGAGATAGAAAAAGAAAGTTTACCAATATTAAGATTTTCTCCTAATTTTTTGCCTGGATATGACACTGTATTTAAATTTGTAGGTTATTATTAAATGCTATTTTCCTAACTTACTTATAAAGCACATTTATTCATTTTGTATTCAATAAATATTTTGAGCACAGTTCAAGAGCTTAAGGGGAAAAAAATCTTACTTATTCCTGGCTACTCTTCTCAAAGAGCTTAGAATATAATGATATATAAACTTGTCTTAGAATAAATGTACATTCCATGAACAACACATATAATGGAAGTGGTACTAGGGAGTCACAATTGAGCATTAAATATCAATTGTAAGAATATCAAGCAATGAGATATTTAAACAATTTATGGTACATGTTGTAATGGAATGTGATTAAGTCATTAAAAAATTAGGGTCCTGCTTTCTCTTTAAGAACATAAAAATTGTTCTCAGTGTACTAAATTTTAAAAATCAGGTTTAAAATACTGAATCAGTTATAACAATATTTGGTGGCTTAAAATAATAATACATTAAATCTCATAATTTTTTGGTTAGCTAAAAATCCTTCTGTGAAATTCTCATGGGACCATTAGTGCAGCAGTGCTTAGCAATGTAGCCACAGGGTCACTCAGGGCCTGGCCCATCTAGGACAGCTGGGATGACTGGACTTCTCTATAAGAATGATATTTTATTCTCAAGGAAGCTAGACCAGGAGCTTACCAAGTCTTCTGTTTGCATCATGTTTCCTGATGTCCTATTGACTAAAGCAAGTCACATAGCTAATCCCGGAGTCAATGTGGGAAGGAACTAAACCAGGACATAGACATATGTGAAGGATTGCCTCATCGGGAGCCATAGTATACACAATCTACCACAAATTATATGCCCATGATAACCACATTCTAACACACATACATTCTCATACACACAGTCTGAAACAAATATACAAAAATGTCCATTTATCTTTGGGAGAGGGGACAATGCGGTTACAAGTTTTTTTCCTTTATATTTTTAATCTGCATTTTAAAATTCTAAATGAGTATCTATAGAATGTATTATTTCTATTAAAATTTAAAGTTGGCTTATTAAAAAATTGTCTGTTAATATATCATATCCAAAATGTAAAATAGTTCAATTGTTGAAATATGTAAACAATGCATATTTCATAGCAAAAGTACCACTTGAAGACATTGGTCACTTTCTCATTCTTCCGGAAAGAAATTTGCAACAGTACCATTGCTATTTTTTCACAACTGCTAAACTTTACTCCCCCCACCTAGTTTTGAAGGATTGAGAATTAGATATGAGATGTGTTATTCATCAAAAATTGCAGTTATATTAACATGCTTTCGGAGTGCAACTTAAAAAGACTCAAATATAGACAAATCAAGACAAATACTCATGAGGGTCACCTCCTTCTTCAATAACATTCTCATCTCTAAAACTTTGCTGATACAATTTCTGTCTTCTAGACCATCCTCTCTTTTTGTGACCAACCATTTCCTCAAGGTCTACTTTGTTTCAAAGGCTTATTGAACTAGTTCAGCCCACACGGACATCCCCTTTTTGCACAGTTTGTTTGATCACCTGGTTATGTTGTGTTCTGTATTGTCATTTAACAGTTTATCTTATGTATGTGCAGCCCTCAGTGAACACGGTGATTAGTTGAATATTTGAAATCTCTCAAAAGTTCTGAGCTTTCTGTGCAGCACTTGAGCAGAAAACTTTGATTATTTAAGTGTCTTCAATTTTTAATTAGCTGAGTATTTGGATTTTCAAAGGAAAAGAGCAATCCCAGCTTCCATCCTCTCTGTTGCAGCAGGAGAGAAAGAGGTATGTTTCCTGATTATGTCATTTCTCCCGAGCTGTGACATCACTTCTTGTTAAGGGACACTTCTTCCAAGTGAAAGGTGCGGGTAGTTGAGCAGGCATGCCCCCCGTTTTGGAGATCTGTGAGGGGCATGTGGCATGAAGGAATATTAGCAAATAAAAAAACATCTCTGCAGTGGTAGCTTTAACTTGTCATAAATTGAACAAACTCGCTTTGAAAACCTTTTCTCCTTCACCTCTACCTCCTTTCTGAGTGTCCTGCCTATCAACCGGAGATAAGAGAAGATGATTTTGGCAGAGAGAAGCCTTTTGAGCTAATTTTTCCTGGAGCCAGAGTGGAAGCAGACAGCTCTTGTTACATTATGGAAATATAAGGAAATAAGTTGTTTCAAAAGCAATAAAAGTTTCCTTTACTGTCTTCTCCTTTTCACACTGGTTGTTTAAACCTGAATTTTCCTAGCTTTTTGCAGATGATAAAATAGGTGGAAAGAAAGTGCATGCTATCAAATAAGCTGCATCATTGCTTTCTTCCATAGGCATCCAAATGGGTATTTAGGAGCCTTTTATTTTTCTCTCTTTCTGGTGAAGTCTCTGCCACTCCTGCAGGGGTTAGTGTCCATGTTTGTCTCCTGATCCTGCCATAGGAACGTGATGGTGATCTCAGCATCTTGGTGGTGATTCTCAACAATCCCTTTTTTTCTGGACCTGATCCTTTTCCCCTGGGATTTGTGTAAAGAAAAAATTGCTTCTCCAGGCCAAAAGGAGTTTGCCAGGTTCAAGAATAGAGCCTGTCCCCAATCAAGTCGTGAGGTAAGCAGAGTTTGTCTTCAGTGCTGCCAGTTCCAGTGTCTAGAATATCTCCTTCGTAATCTCCAGGCCAACCTGTCTCCATGCTTCCCTTCTCCCTTCAGCATCAAAGAAGGTATGATTTTTGAGTATACTATATAACATGCTGAGTAAAGAAGTTGCATGCATATCTTAATTGTCATCTCCAACAATAGGAGCAATAGGAGTCTTTCCATTACCCATAAGATTGAGGCACAGAAAGGACTTCTTACCCCACCTACAGGCTAACTATGGTCTTAGAATCATTCCTCCCTAGCTGTTCACTGTATGCATTAATCATACCCATATAAAGCCGTTGTTAATAACCCGGTCCCTGGAATCAGATTCCTGGGTTAAACCTGGCTTTACCACTCTATATCTGGGTGATCTTGGACAAGGTGTTTTACTTCCTTGTGCTTCCATTTTTTTAAATCTATAAATCAGGAATAATAACCAAACTTACCTCATAAGTGTCATGAAGATTAAATCAATTCATACATTAAAAGCTCTTTGAGTAGTGTTTATCACACTGTAAGCACTCAATCAATGCTGTTCTTGTAATATTTGTATTCATTTCTTAAACTACTTGAGAGTGCTTCCTTTATCTAATGTCTCTCTTACAGTACCTAACTTTAAAAAGAGTTTACTTCCTCCATAGCCAGGGATGGTTAGACCAGGCAAAACAATAAGAATAGATCTATAATAGAAAATTAAGTATGGCTACAAAAATTTAATTAATGCAGCAACATTTCATAGAGTTATAGGACTGAAAGTAAATCAGAGATAAAACATCAATGAAAACAACAGGTGAGTTTAAATGTACATGCTATCACACCACACACATACACACACACACACACACACACACACACACACACACACACACACCACCTCAACTCTCCCATCTTCATCTTATCAAAAATCTGCCAAATCCCAGCCAGAGATTCTGATAAGATTTGTGGACAGCCACAGCTATGTGTTCTTTGAAAAGGGCTATAGAATGATTCTGATATATTTCTACCTATCCCTTGCCCATTGGTGTCTACACATCCTAATACTATTGGTTTATGGAGGAGAAAAAGAGGCCAAGAGAGAAGAAATATATCTGCCAAAGACATATTGCTAATGACTGTGGACCAATGCTTCTCTTGCTATACACTGCTAGCTTACAGTCTCCAGTCTCTTGTGACATACACTTGCCCTCAATAAAGTAATTTCTGGAAACCCTCAGGAGATATCACACTTATTCTAAAAATCAAACCTATCAGCCAACGCATGGCTTCTCAGTTCCTCTACTCTGTCTCTTGGTCAGTGCTTTGTATTTGTGGCTCATATTCCGAACATTTCAGGGTCTCTGGCACCTCAAGTTTCTATGGTGTCTTCTGGTTCCCACTGCTGCTTCTGCTGAGCATGCTGCTTGTGATGAGGACTACTGGCCCTTCCACTGGTGTTGTGATCATCTACTACTGATGCCCTGAGACCTTTAAGGTGCCAAAGATATGTGTTGTGTAGTACTTTGTTCTGCTGCACAGATAACCAAGGTAGTACAACTTGTACTTCAGCCTGCCACCAAGACTTAGCAGAGCAGCTTTCAGTTTCTTATTAATGACTGCTCCTGTTTTCCTCCCTATGTCTCTTGCTGGCACTGTGTCTGAAAATGAGTAGGTAAACAGGACTAAAACACAATAATAAATTTATAAAACTAGCCAGGCCGGGTGGCTCAGCCTGTAATCCCACGCTTTGGGAGGCTGAGGTGAGTGGATTGCCTGAGCCCGCGGGTTCGAGACCCGCCTGGGCAAGCAAGACCTCATCTCTACAATAACTCAAAAAATTAGCCGGGCGTGGTAGCGCGCGCCTGTAGTTCCAGCTACTTGGAAGG
>CAUYQG010290621.1:0-22162 GCA_963574415.1 Tarsius wallacei
TTTTGAGTTGGAGTCTCACTCTGTCGCCCAGACTGGAGTGCAGTGGCCGCTTCCGGCCACTGCAGCCTCGACCTGCTGGGCTCCGGCGATCCTTCTGCCTCAGCCTTCCAAGTAGCTGGAACTACAGGCGCGCGCTACCACACCCGGCTGATTTTTTGATTTATTGTAGAGATGAGGTCTCGCCAAGTTGCCCAGGCGGGTCTCGAACCTGTGGGCTCAGGCAATCCACTCACCTCAGCCTCCCAAGGTGCGGGATTACAGGCTGAGCCAACGAGTCCAGCTTGAAACTTACTTTTTATGTTTATTTCACAATATAAGTGCTAGAACAATGTACTACAACTTCATGAATGTATAATGAATAATTATTATGAAATAAGCAGTAATTTATAAGTATTTTCTAATTTTGCCACATATGGCTTGCCTTTTTTTTTTTCAGGAGAATAGGTAGAAAAAGGAAGAAACTGTTAAAAGAGAAATGCCTTTTTATTGGTACAATTTAACTTTTCCATACTGTGCTCTTCTAATATATTTTTTTCTTCTTATAGTTTCTTTTCAAGCATATACTTTATGGTGTATCTAATTTATTTGATCTGTCTTGGGCTTTTACAGTTTATGCTTTTTTCACAATACAAGTGCTAGGACAATGTACTACAACTTCAAAAATGTATTATTCATCATTATAATTAAATAAGCAGTAATTTAAAAGTATTTTCTAATTTTGTCACATATGGTTTGAGTACATTTTACATCTTCTTTTCCAGGAAAATAAGTTGAAAAGGTAGTAATTATGAAAAGAGAAATGTCTTTTATATTGGTAAAATTTAACTTTTCCTTGGTCTTCAAAATGTTTTTCTTTTTCTTGCTCTTCAAAATGTTTTTCTCGAATACTTCAAAATACTAGTAAAAATTATCCTTTTTTTTTAAGGCACATATACATAAACAGACAGGTGAAATTCTAATATTTCAAGGAAAGAATAATCAACAATACACAAGAGTAAGCTATTTTATAAAATGCCTTCAGGCACAAGGGATAGATTTATTACTCCATTTATATCTACTGTAATGAATATTTGGAGATTGCCTTTAATAACCTATTGCTTCTCTTTTTTTATAAATCATACTTATTCTGTGTGGTGGGGGAGGAGAATCCCTTTTCTCCTTCTATGTGTTTTAGAAGTCAAAATTTTAGAGAAATTCCACCTGACTCTCAGCTCTAAAATAATTCAATGTTTTCAATAAAGCATCACCCTTATAGACATTGATATAAGGATTAGCATACCAAACATTTTGAGATAAAAAAATAAGACATTTTGGAGAAGCTTTAGTATTAAAAATGTGATTTTGTTTATCCTTAAAAGATGCACTAGAGACATTCTGTCTTTTTCTAAATGAGGTAAGATGCCTGCTTTTGCTGAAATAGGTGATCTAGAATTGAAGCACACTACAACTGTCAAGCTGACTTCATTTTCAGGAAATGGAGCAGGAATGCTGATGATGTCATGAACTTTATGATCCAATGGCACTTGAAATGAGACATATTGCAGATACTCTAACAATGTGGAAGTCTATTTATTGAAAGTAAATATATTTATTTAGCCACTTAATGCCTCCATTTTTTTTCTTTAAGCAATGTATCTGCCCTTTTTAACAAAAATATATGAACAAGTGAAAAAGAATAAGATTAGTATAATCTCATATCTTACATAGGTAAGTAGTAATAACTTGGGGGGTGGGCAATTGGAGAAAGCTGTGAAAAAGAATGATGACCAAAGGACACTTTATAACCATGATAAACTTCATCTCTCAGAAACACTGGATGAGATTTTCAAAATGCAAAGATTTACTTGATATGCCATATATATATATTACCACAATACCTAGTGAAATATTTTGATACTAGGTATTGTGAAGTAGAGAAGATAACAACACAGGACAACATACAGCAATGACGACGAATATAGTTAAATCTAGATAGTACTTTTAGGGATTTTTAAAAAGAAGATAGACACTGTGAAGTCAGAAACTGTGACGGGCTTGATATAATTCTGAATGTAAGCTGTCTTACTCAAGATGCTTGCCACAGTTTCATATATACATATAAAAAGTATGTAGAGACACCAAGAGCAAAAACAGTAGTCAGAGCAATACCTGGCATTAGTTTTTTATTATCTGATTCTAACATAGTGATAAGATGTCAGGTGTACAAGCAGTAGGTTGCACCACAGGAATGAAACCACAAAAGTATGAGACTCAAAGTCACTTTGGATGTCTCATACATCTGTCTATCCTCCCTTTTGGAGAAAGACAAACATATATTTCTGGAGAAGGAGGAGAAGGTGTCTACCTTTAGTATGATGGAAGGTAAGAAAATATTCTTCAGGAAAGGAAAAAGAATTTAATATCTTGGAATGTCTCTGAGGGGTCTCTATCTTTAGAAAGACACTATGGCTAATTTCTAAGTCATATTTGTTGTCCATACTTGCCCTTTGAACAAAAGATTCAGGACATGAAGGATACAAATGAAAACCCATAAACATTGTCTTCTAAAATACACACTGTAAGATGAACAGCATATAATATAGCTTAAATTATCTCAGCAGAATATAGATGTTGAGGGTGAAGAGGAGGACAAGGGAGTAAAAAAACAAACAAACAAAAAGCGTTCATTCTTACTACTATTTAAGTAGTGAGAATAATTTTAAAAAGTAAGAGTATTTATTTTGAAATAAAAGAGCAGAAATAAGATGCTGTAGAGTTTTTGCCCAGCTATTGGTATTGTGTTAATTCTTAAATTTGTCTCTCTCATTTTATATCTATGCCATATGATATTAGTTGTCTGTATATTTGTGCTGTTTTGTATAATTCAACTATAACAATCAGACAATAATAATTTAGAAGCTTAACAAAATAGATAATTTTTTATCTCACATGTACCAATTTCAAATAACAAATAACTCTGGTTCACATGGTGGTTTATGAATAAATGTTTCATCCATTTTTTTCTGCCTTGTTTTGTTTTTTCCATCCTCTAGGCTTTTTCTTTGGCATATGTAAAATCAAGTTGCAGGTTTCTCCATGTCTCGGCTTGTAGGCATGGGAAAGGCTGTAAAGGGGAAAATTTTAAAGGCTTCTTTTACATAAAGTGTAGAAGTGATACACATCTTTCTTCATTTTACATTGAATAGAACTAATTCAAATAGCTCTCTTAAGGCTGGATACTCCATAACTTGTCATTCTATTTCAGCTATAGCTCTATTACCAGAAAAGTGGAGAAGAATGGATCTTGATTGGCTTCCAACCATTTAAGCACAATTAGAATAGGAATATTGGCAGATTCTAAACATTTTAAAGTCATATAAAAAATGTTTTTTGTATCTTGTTCTTTAGCATTTATTTAAAAATATGTAAATTAATATTTATATACAATTTTAGATTCAGAAAGTAATATTTTCTACCTCCGGTATCATGTAACTTTTAGGAAATAAGAAAATGCACAACATAAAAAATTTGACAATAATTTGCAAAGAATTTATATTAGTTTAGTTTAACTTTTCAAAAGAATATAATTCATTAGAAGAATTGTGTTCTCTTTCGATGGACAGCATGGTTGCTTCCAGGTTCTTGCTATTGTGAACGATGCTGTGGTAAACATACGTGTGGAGGTATCTTTTTTATAGAGTGATTTGAGTTCTTCAGGGTATATTCCCAGTAGGGGGATTGCGGAGTCATATGGGAGGTTGATATTTAGAGCTTTTAGGTATCACCACACTGCTTTCCACAGAGGTTGCACTAGTTTACACTCCCACCAACAGTGTAGAAGTGTTCCCTTTTTGCCACACCCTCTCCAGCAACTGTTATTTTTTGAGTTATTGATAATTGCTATTATGACTGGAGTTAGGTGGTATCTCAGAGTGGTTTTGATTTGCATCTCCCTGATGATTAGTGAGGTTGAACATTTCTTCATGTGTCTGTTGGCTGCTTGGATTTCTTCCTTTGAGAAGTGTCTGTTCATATATTTTGCCCATTTTATAATGGGGTTGTTTGTTTTTTTTCTTTTCTGCACGTTTGAGTTCCTTGTAGATCCAAGATGTTAAACCTTTGTCAGACCTGGAGTTGGCAAATACTTTTTCCCAATCTGTAGGCTGTGTTCCTGCTCTCTCGATGTTTTTTTTGGCTTTCCAGAAGCTTGTTAGTTTAATGAGGTCCCACTTGTCTATCTTATTTCTTATGGCCTGTGGGATTAAAAAAATGTGGTACATATACACAATGGAATACTTCGCAGCCATAAAAAAGAACAAAATCATGAATTTCGCAGCAACCTTGATGGAACTAGAGTCTATAATACTGAGTGACCGCTCACAGAAACAGAGAACTGAGTATCACATGTTCTCACTCATATAGTAGACCTTGATCATCTAACGTATTACCATAAGAAAATGACTGACAGTGGTGGGAAACTATGGGGGGGGAGGGGTAGATGATGGAATAATGGTAGTAAATATCTGTCTGGGGATGGGGAGACACCTCTTATCAACAAGAGTGCCTGAACGAAGCATATTTGTATACCTAACCCTTAACTGTACCCCACAATATCATAATAAAAATATTGAATATTAAAAAAAAATAATTGTGTTCATCATGACCTATGAACTACTGCAGAACAGGAAAACTTTTATATATCCTTAATGTTCAAAAACACACACCAATAATTGAGTTTGATCAAATATTTTGAAGAAAATATAAAAATTTGGAACATGTAAGGATGAACCTTTTTCCAAAGTAAAAAAAAAAAAAACTTCAGAAGGGAAAAATATGTAAAAAAAATACATTGGTGAATTCAGTGGTTTTGAGTTCTCATAAACTGGGCTTTGGTTTGGCATTAAGTAATGTAGTAGTATTCATTGTTGCGTTATTACATTAGATCAACCTTATATGTACTCAAAGTTCTTTTCTCCAAATTAACCCCTAAAAGCTTCTCAGGTCAATAATTTTCTCCTTTAATTGTAGTTATTTATTTGTATGTCAACTTAAGAGCTCTAAAAGTACAATATATATAAGTGGTGAAGCAATGACATTCCTGATTTACTAAGAATAGTGGTATATACTTTCTATAATTGGTACCAATGTGGTTAGAAAAATGCTGTTTTTGAAATGTTCATGCATGTCAAGAGTCATATTCTACACTTACTAAGGAAAACTATTTAAATGCAGGTAAGCATATGGAAACAGTTATTTCACTGTAATAAACTGAAAGTCAAATCAACTACTTTCTATTATCTTTGTGTTTAAAATAGGACTTACAGTATGGAGAATATAAGCATCTCACCTCGTGTGCAACTTCCTGAGGTGCCCCATCTGCAGCTAAATGACCCTTGTCAGCCTGAGGTCTCAGTATAAACTGTTCTCCTAGGAGACCTCTAACTGTTTCTCTAAGTCTCACAAAACTGTTCCTGCTATTGATTGTTCCAAACAACCAGGTGTCAAGGTAGTCATTTAGGGTAACAAATCAGTCTGAAAGTAACAATCAAGGCTTTATTCATTTACTATAACAGTCCAAGCAAAGGGTCAAAAGCAAGGGGCCAGCCATCCCTGCTCCATTTCCCCATGACAGAATGGCACCAAGGAAGAGTCAGGTGGATGCAGCACAGATGTGAGATATCTTTTCATTGCCAAGTAGCCCCTCAAAATGGCTTCTTCCTTTTCATGGAGCCCTGAACCTGGCAGAGGAATAGGTGAAAGCCTAGTAACAGAAAGGTAGGGAGACCAGAGTGCAGCAAAGAACCTTAGCCAATGCCCCTGATAAGGAGATCACTGAATGGAAATATCTGGATTAGGAATCAAATAACTGGCTAAAGTATGTTTGGCCCAGGGTAGGGAAAGAAGACTGTGCACTAAATATGGTGTGAGGAGGGCAGATTTTTCCCATGAGGCTTGCAATAAAAAGTCTTATAATTGCTAATGATCAAGGCTAAAATATCATATGTAAGATTTTGTGAGGAGCTGGACTCCTCACATAGCAGCTGCACTAGCTTCACTTGTATCAAAGGGATGTGATCAATCACAATTTATTCCATAATTAATTCATTCATATGTTTCTTGCTCTGTATGGTAAAAATTTGTATTGGTAGAAACTCCTATTGTTTAACCACTTTCAATTCTCTCTCCTTTCCAGGAATACTACAGAATTGCACTTCTTTGTCTTCTGGAATTTAGACAGACCATATATATGATTCTGGAAAAGTGATGGATATCACCTCTGGACTAAAGCATCTAATCATCAGTGAAGACTTCCAGCGCTATCATTCCTTGTTGGAGAGATCCAGAAGACATATTCCAGATGGTGTAACTAAGGAACGTCTGTGCTTCTATTGATTGAAGAAACTCTATGGTATAAGGATATTAAATATGTAGAGTCACTGTGTGTAGTAGGAACATCAGGTAAACCAATATTAATATACTGAGACTTTTTTGATTGTTAATAGCAGTATACCTTAGTGAATACTAATTAATGCAGACTTCTTTTACATATTAAACACTGTTTGGGGCATCATGAACAAAGCAGTAAAAAGCCCTTGTCTTCACAGACATTATATTTCAATGGGGAAAGTCTACTATAATAAAAAGGTAAAAAGACAAAATAAATACGTCAGGTATTTGTAAGTTCTAAGTGATTAAGCTCATGCAGGGAGCAGAAAGAAGGAGCAGGTATGGGTAATGTCATTTGCCATGGAATGACTTCATGAGAAGGTAGCATTTAAGTAAAAATTTTCAGGAGCCTGTCTTAATATTTTAGTCTATTATAAAGTTCCAGTGCTTTGTGCCCTGTTTATAATTGACTAAATTTTGCATTTAGCATTATGTTGAAGATTGAACATTGAGTTTTCTACCAAAAATATTCATGTTTTTGCACTGTATTTTAATGAGAAAACAATTTTTGACATCTTTTTCCCCAATATTATAGATTTCTAAGAAAACTATTTGCTTGATTGGTAGAGGCTATTAGTAATAAGATTTGTTCATTATTATTACTAGCTACTCCAATATATTGGGAATTAGTTTCATATGACATATTAAGTAGAGATAATTTGCTGTCATTGATTCAGTAATATTTTAGAGTTGTATATATTATAATGATTAGGACTAACCAATGAAATCTTGCTGGAGTGATTTATTATTTAAAATATGACAAAGGGAAGAAATGGTTAGCAAAATATATCTGATCCATGGAATAAATTAATTTTAAATAAAAGTATAATTTATGTGTCCTGGATTTGTATACAAAATATATCTTAGTTATCTGATACTTAGTTATCTGATACAAATTTTCTGATACTTTACCTATAACATTTTAATTTTGTAATATTTCTTTTATCAAAATAAAAATAAAAGACATGTTATTAAAATAAAATAACAATGAAGATGCATGTATTTTAAAATGTGGTAATGTATCTATGAAAAAGTATTAGACTAGTTAAGAAATAGAAGAAATGGTAGTGATGAACCTAACTTTATAATTATTAGCAGTTTAATTAATTCTAAACAATTAACTTAAAAATCTGTTTAATTCAGCTTATTTGACCAAATATCTCCACACAGTTATTAATATTTTCTAATTACTAAAGTAATTTTAGTAACACATCAATTCTTGTGTGAACTTATATTCTATAACACAAATCTGAATCTAAATATATTTTGACATGACAAAAAAACTTAAAAGTATACAGTACATAACAACACGATTCACGCCATTTTCTTTACTGCTTAAATGTAGCAAAACTAGAAAAGAGTTTGGTATTCTCACATTACGAAAATATAGATTCTAATAAAGACATGATTCCCAAGGATATTGATGCTGAAAAATTATTTTAAGATGTCTGTTATGAAAATGTTTAGGTAACATTAGAGAAAAAGTAAGAAAGAAAATGTTTGTCGTTAAAAAGAAGATATTTTTCATTATCTAAAGCCAAAATGAATGTCTAAATCACCAATAATTTGCAAAAAATAAGATTATAACTTTCTTTTTACATTTTGACTCATATGATTTAATAATAATGCTATTCATACATTTCATAACATTTCTAAATAAAACAGTAATGGATCTGAATTTTTTTTTAATCTAGAAACATGATATGTAAAACGTAGGCCTACTAACTTGAATGCTTTTCCATTGGGTATTCATTGTTTACATGAGCCAAACAAAACTGAAGCAAAAGCAAAGGAGACTTGTGAAAGTATATTTTCCCCCAGGGCATCATTATTCAGGAAACTCAACAGCAAAACTCCTAGCAACATAAACTTAGGTCATTTTTCTAATCCTCATAAATGATAATTTCAAAGATTTCAACATTCCCTCTGTCATTAGAGGGAAATGTTAGATGTAACAGCAGAAACAAAAAATTATAACTGAATTTGTGCAAACTTTCCTCATACAATTTGAATCAAATATTGGAAATATTCTGTAATATTATTTGTGTCAAAGATACTTTTTGAAGATTACCTTAACTTTATCTTTATTCCCTTTTTGATGTACTTACGTCTCAGTTTAGACAGCTGTGATGAGGTAATACAGAATGGGTGGCTTATAAGCAATAGTAACTTATTTATCATCGTCTTGGAGGGTGGAATTCTGACATCCAGCATGACTGGGTTCTGGTGAGGGCCCTCTTTGGGGCTGCAGGCTGCTGACTTCTCTTGACGTCGCTTATATTTTTACATGGTGAAAAGAGTGTTAGAGAGCTCTATGGGATCATTTTGATAAGGGCACTGTCTTAATCTGTTTTCTATTGCTTATAAAAGAATACCTGAAACTGGGTAATTTTTTTTTAATTGTTATAGTTATGAAGGCTGAGAAGTTCAAGGTTAAGAGACCACATCTGGTGAAGATTCTCTTGCTGGTCAAGTCTCTGCAGAATCCTGAGGTGGCATAAGGTATCACATGGCAAGAGAGCTAAGCATGCTAGCTTAAGTCTTTTCCCAATTTTGTAAAGTCAGCAATCTCATGTCTATGAAAACTCAATAATTAATTAATCATTAACACTTTTTTTAAGTATAGAGCCCTCATAACCCAATCACCGCTTAAAGACCCCACCTCTCGATAGTGTCACATCGGGGTTTAAGTTTCAACATGCGTTCTGGAGGGGACAGACATTTAAGCCATAGCATTTTACCTCTGAAATTCCCAAACTCATGTTCTTCTCACATAAAAATACATTTATTCCAAGATCAAAACAAGTTATCTGTGTCCAAGATACAATGGCGGTGCATATATCAGACAGAAATTCCCATTCCAAAAGAAAGAAATAATCAAAAAGAAAGGAGTAATATTCCAAGCAACTTGGAAACACAGCAAAGAAGACATCAGATCTTAAAGCTGAAGAATAATCTTGTTTGACTCCATGTGCCACCTCCTGGACACACTGAGGTGGGGGTTGGGTCTCCAAGGCCTCAGGCAGCTTCACCCCTGGCTGCTCATAGAGTTTGAAGATCAGTACCTGAAGCTTTCCCAGGTGAATGTTTTATGTTGCTGATGATGCCACCGTTCTGGGGATTTGGTTTTGCTCCCACTTCCATGACTCCACCAGGCATTGCCCTGGTGGGGACTCTCTGTGACAGCTCCAATCCCCCAGTCCCACTCAGCATTTCTCTAAGGTGGCTACGACCTTACAACAAGTCTCTCCCTGAGCCTCCAGGCTTCTGATGGCATCCTTTGAAATCTGCTTTCTATAAACCTGTGGAATTAGTTCCATATGCATGCCGCCAAGTCTTGCAACTTGTAACTTTCAGAGCTGCAGCAGGAGCTGCTTGAACCATGATTGGGGCAGCCTTTGAGGCGTGGGAGGCAGAGTCCAGAGGAGGCCCTGGCAGCAAGTTTGTGGACAGCACCCTGAATCTGTCCCCTAAAACCATTCTGCCCTCTTAGAATTCTGGGTCTGTGATGGTGGGGGCAGTTTGGAAGATCTTTGAAATTCCTTTTTAGGGTCTTTATTCCACTGTTTTGAGGAATAACACCTGGCTTCCTCTTTAGCAAATGGTCCCTGGGTTATACCCTTTGTTTTTTTCTCCTGAATATAATTTTCAGTTTATATGTGGTCAGGCTGAGTTTCTCAAATCTTTCCACCATACTCCCCTTTTAGTTACAAATTCTCTCTTTACAGTATTACTTTGCCCCTGAATCTCCCCCTGAGCAGCCAAAAGGAAGCATTCAACTCTATCTATATTTTGCTTAGAAATTTCTTTCACCAGATAACCTAGTTCATTAATCTCACATTTGGCCTTCTGCAAAGACCTCAGGCATGGACAGAGTTTAGCCAAGTTCTTTGCCAATTAATAGCAAGAATGGCTTTTACTTTTTTATTTTACAATGTCTTGTTCCTCAGTTCTATCTAAAACCTCATTAAAATGGCCTTTTCTGTCCATATATTATCAGCACTATGATCACAACCACTTACCAATCTCTAAGAAAGTCCAAACCTTCCTTAGTTTTCTTGTTTTCTAAGCCATCAACAGAATCTAGGCTTTTTCTAGACTGCACCTTCAAATTTCTCCAACCTTTAACCATGATCCAGTTGGAAAACTGCGTCCACATTTTTGGGTATTCTTTATCAGAATTCTCCACTCTCAGTATCAATTTTCTGTCTTAATTTATATTCTGTTACTTATAACAAAATATACAAAACAAGGTAAATTATAAAGAAACGGAATTTATTTCTTATAGTTATAGAGACTGAGAAATTCAAGGTTGGGAGGCCCCATCTAGTGAAGGCTTTCCTACTGGTGGGACTATCTGCAGAATCCCAAGACAGTGCATAACATCCCATAATGAGGCAACCGAGCATGCTATCTGAGGTCTATCTTCCTCTTCTTATAAAGCCACCAGTCTGTCTCACATTATAACACATTAATCTATTAATCTATCAATCTATGAATAAATTCATGTATTCAAGAGGGCAGAGGTCTCATGATCCAATCATCTGTTAAATGTCCCACTTCTCAAAAGCACCACATTAGGAATTAAGTTTCGACTTGAGTTTTGGGGGAAATAAACATTCAAACCATAGCAGGCCCTAACCCCATTTTGAGGAATCCACCCTCATGATCTTATGTTCTAATCACCTCTCAAAGGCCCGACCTTCTAGTACATTTGCAGTTAGGATTTTAACTTAATTTTGAGGGAACACAAAGATTCAGTTCATTCGATGGTTTTTTCATATTTTTATGGTATAATTTGCTGAGTGCTCTTTATGTTACTATTAATTTGAATAAAATTAATTGAAATAATTAAAAATGTGTTCCGTCTGGGAGACAAAGATATCTACTTCCCCATGAATTGCTTTGGTATTGAAAGTAGAGGCCATGATGGGAAGTGTCAATAACAATAGATGTTCTTGAAATGTCTCTGGAACATGATACTCATGAATAGTGAAATAATCCCTGAAATAAGAAAGCAATTCTACACATCAGTATATCAAGACATCTTCTATAAAATGTTTATCAAGAAATAAATTCCTTGCAATATATTTGTTGAAAAAGCTCCAGCAACCTTGAATGCTTAACTCCCCTAGACAAAGAGTGTGATCCTTTATAAATGATATTAAATATTTTAGAAGTAAAACACTGTGATTTGTTCCAGTATTTTATTTTGAGCATCTATCTCAAAAAAAATATTTTTTACGTGTAATGTTTGGAGGTACATTTTACCCTCCCTGAATGTTCCCAAGTCCTTTTTATCCCAAAGATAAAAGGGGATGAATCTTTCACAAGACGCCTCCATCACTAGACCATAGGCAATTCTAAGGTCTTTGAATCTGCTGTATTAGAGAAAGTTTTTTTAAAGGAAGCACATTTGATGTGTTAAAGAACCATGTATGTAATGGTAACCAGCCCAAGGCTGGAGTTATTTTCCTTGCTTCTTTTACTGCATATTTTTTAAAAGGTCAGTCTGTTTTTAAATGTCTGATAGTATATATATATCAGTGTAACTGGAAAAATAAATGATGTAATGGCTTTTTATAATCTATCACTCAGTTTTTCACTATTTTCCTGTAAATAAGTAGCAATTTTTTGACACAGAGAGCTCCGCAAAAGCTGAACACATAAAATTTGAGTACTTTTCAGCAAATGGCCTAGATTTTGCTTCATAGAGTACAAAGAGACAATGAGAAAAAAACGGTTCTGAGCCATCAATATGAGAAACATCTCACATTTAAATGAGGCATCAAAGGTATTTGTATTTTATGGTCCCTCAGAAACTAAATAAGGTAAGTTTACAACAAGATTTGGAGTTCAAATGCCAGTTCACCTCAACTCCTTTAAAACAAACTAGTCTATTCAAATATAAGAAAGTAATATCTCATAAAAACTCAACCATAAACAAAGTCCTCCTCTGACAACCCTCTGTCTATTGGTTAAAATACTAGCTCCTCAGCTTCTCTGTTTCTCCAACCTCTATTTGATGTCATACTCCTACACTTCAAATTTCCTAAGGTTAACTTATTTGTGATTGAATGAAGTTAAGCCAAACTACAGGTTAAGAATAAACATATTCAGACTGCTGAGTCTGTTCAAGACTTCTAATGTCTGTGACAAAGCCAGGGTTCCCAGAACAAACATCACTTTAGACCAAATAACTACAATTCTTCAGGTTTTATAATTTGTTTATAATTTGTTAGAATGACTCACAGAACTCAGAAAAGTGCTATATTCAAAATAATAGCTGTATTATGACAAAAAGGTACACATTAGAGACAGCCAAAGAAAGAGGAATATAGGGTACAGATTATCTCCAAATGTGAAGCTTCCATCATTCTCCAAAACCCATCCTTAAAAATCCCTTTGAACATTCAGGTATGACACTACTCAAAATACTGTCAACCAAGAAACTCACCCATGTATAGGCATAAATGACTGAATCATTGCCTATGTGGCTGTATTCAATATCCCGTCCCTTCCTCTCCTGAAGTTTGTACTAATATGATTCAAAACCCCAGTTTGGCTCATCATAGGATTGGTGTTTCTGAAGTGGCCAGTTCACCCTCATTATCGTGTTAGCATAAACTATCTGGGGCTCACCATGAGTCATCTAATTAGTTTAATTAGTTTAAAATATAAAGTGTGGTTAGGAGCCTACAATGAATAACAAAAACATTTTTATCTTTTGGGAAATTCTAAAACTTTAAAGGTTACCTGCTAGTCGCTGGGACAAAGTCCAGGCCTCTCTTTAGGTGAAGTGAATTTTTCACTGCACAATGATGTTTAATTGTCCCTGCTATCTGAATTGGTCTTTTCATCCTCCCTAGGTTCTAATTTTAGTATTTTCTTTTTTATTAAGGCATGATGACAATGGGATAAGAAGTAGTCTTGATCCATATAATCTTAACCGAACCCACCTCCCTCCTGGTTTCTCCTTTGGGAAAGAAGGATTGTGAAGCCTTGCCTTCTCTATTTTTTATCCTAAGTTTAATCATGAAATTGCCATTTGTAGGTCAAAGTCTATCAAATACTGTTTTTCCAAGTAATTCAATATACCTAGTATCCAGATTAAAGGTTTGATACTACTAGGGGCGACATGTTCCATGATCAGACAAGTTTGAAAATATAAGGTAGATATTTCTAAGCTCCACCTCTTCATTACAACAAGATTCAGAATTTACCAAAAGTGCCATTCCTTTCAGCATATTAAAGAGATAATATGCCTGACCATTCTGAAACAAATAGGTGAAAACAATATCATTAGTATATATATTTAGAGAAACATCTTCAATATTTAGAAAGGGGAAACTATAAAACTGAATAAAAGATGAGAAACGTTTCATTTTAGAGATTTTTATTTTTATTTTTGTATAATGTTGTAAGAACGTTCTGTACATTTGGTAAGGAGTGAAACTCATTATTTCATATTTCAAGTATGAGTCTTAGATATAGCCTAAAGCATAGTTTTTTTTTTCTTGAACTGCAGTAGTACTCTACTTCAGCTAGTCAACAAAATACAGAAAATTTTTGAAAACCTTGACTTTTTTACCTATTTTACATTCATTATTTAAATATTTTTTAATTTATCAATTAATACATTTTCTACTTTGGAAATCTGTTATTTAAAAATATCAAAAAAATTTTAAATTATATTATTAACAATTCAATTACATAAAAATTGAGATATTTTGATGTTATGGATTGAATTATGTCTCCCCAAAAAATATATTTTGAACTCTTAATTCCCAGTACATCAGAATTGACCTCATTTGAAAAAGTTTTATTGAGAAAATTCAGTTAAAATAGGGTCATTTGGATGGACTCTAGTACATTATGACTGGCATCCTTATAAAAAGGAATAATTTGGACATAGAGACAGCCATACATAGAGGTAGAACAATGTAAAGAGACATAAGGAGAAGCCGCCAACAAGACGAGAAGAAAAACCTGAAACTGATTCTCATACAACCTCGCTGCTACCTTCATTTTGGACTCCTAGCCTTTAGAATTGTGAGACAATAACATTCTGTTTAAGCTACCAGTTTGTAATTGTTAAAGCAGCCCTGGAAAACTAACACACTCTATTAATGCAGTACTATTACTATATTATTGATGTTATAATTGCCAAGGTAGTATTTACTTTTTTTTTCCTTTTTTTTTTTTTTTTTTAGTTGGAGTCTCACTCATGTTGCTCAGGCTGGAGTGCAGTGGTATACTCACGGCCACTGCGGCCTCAAACTGCTGGGCTTCAGTGATCCTTCCGCCTTAGCCTTCCAAGTTGCTGGAACTACAGACGCATGCCACCACACCTGGCTAGTGGTTTTTTGGTGATTTATTGTAGAGATAAGGTCTCAGCAAGTTGCCCAGGCTGGTGTCGAAACCCCGGGGCTCGTGCAATCCTCTTGCCTCGGGCTCCCAAAGTGCTGGGATTTCAGACTGAGTCACCACACCCGGCCTAGTATTTATTTTTATATTAATATTTTCAGAGTAATTTTCTTCATAAAGTTAATGCTGATGAAAAATTATAAGTGAAGACTGTAACATGCATGTTTATTGCAGCATTATTCACAATAGCAAACACATGGAACCAACTGTGCTACCCATCAAAAGTAGACTGGATTAAAATACATGATGCAAATATATGATGGAATATTACAAAGTCATAAAGAAGAACAAAATTATGAACTTCACAGCAACTTGAGTGGATTTAGAGTCATTATACTAAGTGATCTATCACAGAAACCAAGAATTGAGTACTTCATGTTCTCACTCATAAGTAGACCCTGAACAATTATCATGATACTAAAAGAAAGGGATTGGCAGTAGTGGGAAACTGCCGTGGTGTGGGGGACATAATTCATCAGTAAGGGTACCTGATCTCAAACCAGGTGAAATGGGGACCAAAGTGAGGTCCAAATTTTACATGTACAATAACCATTTGTATATCTAATATTTAATTTTACCCCACATCCTTAAAGTAAATAAATAAACAAACAAATAAATAAAAAGAATCTATTAAATGATATTTTATATGTACAAAACTGTAATTCTATCTATATGTAGCAACTGAAAATTGGCTATTACAGTGTTGAACTCAGTGCATTGTGCTCATTCCTGTTTGATATTACTCTTTTCAATTTTTTTAACACAAAAAAATCCTGTGCTTTGAGACAATTGTTTGTTTGAAAAATTAAATGTTTGTCATTGAAGAAATTCCATTGATAATGTTAAATATACAATTAGTAGCTGTACTTCAGACTTAATATTGCCATTAAAAATTCAAAATCATCTAAGTCATACAATATACAGAGTAAAAAAAGCAAATGTGATATTCAACACAATCAGGTATAAAGAATTAGTAGTATAAAAACTTAAGATACTCTCAAAACAAAATAATTTATATTTTAAAATACTCTTTTCTTAAGCATACCTTTACTACTACTTAATTGCTTAATGTATAGAAGTTTTGCTGTCTTTCTTAAAAATAAAATTACCTTAACAAAAAAATTTAAAATATTGAGTTAGAAATACAGAAAGAATGAGATTATAGAATGTCAAACAAAGATTTTTTTTGTATTGTGCAGTAAGAATATTTTAAGAATTTGAGGGCAAAGGAATTGAATGATGTAAACTAGAATTAGAAAGAATGAACTAACTGTACTATTTACTGGAATGTAAAACAGTAAAGCAGGATCAATTTTAGTCTTGTCACAATATGGTTAAGCATTTCATAAAGCAAACTCTAAATGTATACTTGAATTACTTCAAGGTTTATCTTCTTAATTTTGTTTATGATCCTTTTCAACCAAACATACAAGCTCTTATATTTTATGTGTGTGTATGTATGTATGTATGTATGTATTTTGAGAAAGGGTCTCATTCTGTCCCTCAGATTGGAATGCAGTGGCACTATCACAGCTCAATGCAGCCTCAGACTCCTGGGCTCAAGTCATCTTCCTGCTTCAGCCTCCCAAGTAGCTGAAACTATAGGCACCACCATACCCCGCTAATTTTCTGATTTTGTTGTTGCTGTTAGAGATAAAGTCTTGCTACATTGCCCAGGCTGGTTTTGAACTCCTATCCTCAAGCAATCGTCTTGCCTCAGTCTCCCAAAGTGCTGGAATTATGAGCATGTAATTACACCGCATCTCGCCAGCTCCTATATTTAAATTATATCTTATTATTTAAATTACATAGATGTTTGATTCTGCTTTACTTATATCAGATTGACAAATTTATCAGATGCAAGAACCTGTTTGTGTCATGTTTATACTATATTTTATAGCACGTTACAGCAGACATTACATGTAGTGAAGCACTCAGAAAATGATTAATAGGAGAATAAAGGATCTAAATATCAGAATAATTATTTGTCACCTCTCAAAAGCAAGTCTAAATTTTACTTTTATATTCCTTCAAAATTTTTGAATTTGTACAATGTGAATCTGAAGATTAAAAATATCAAAATTATAGTAAATGTTATTTTTATAGGTTTTGTTGTTAGCAGAGTATTTGATTTCTCAAACATCTGTCATTCCTGAAATTGCCATTCATGAGAAATACAAACTGGCAACAGAGACAGTACTGAAAAGGAAACAGCAACAGGAGAACAATAACCTGGTCTGAAGACCAGATAAAATTAAAAATGATGAGTGCTGCCAGAGTAGAGCTTGACATTCTGGAAAGGAGGATTCTGAAGCAATTAGTGTGACGACTGATCAGAGAAAGATAATTTAACACTTATTGAATTTATCATTTGGTAAGCAGTCATGACAGATGTAAATTAAGAAATTAACCATAACCATAGTTTTTAATGAATAAAGCAGAAAGGATTAAGAAGTAAAATAATAATTTGAGGCATTGTACTTTTAAGTCAGCTGGTAGAATTTTGTGTGTATTTGTATGTTTATGTATGTTTGCAACTATATACAAAAACAATGAAGATGTACATGTATAAATGGCTATTTTTCTATCATTCCTCTTTAGTTAATCTCCTGAAGAAAGAATCCAGGAACTTAAAAATTGTTGTTTGTCTCTCTGCTGTTAATATACAATTCCCAGGACACAACAGGGAAGCTATCAGCATTTAAGATTAGTGTTACACTTACAGCAGTGGTTCTCAAGTGGAAGCAATTATGGGCCACATAGGACATTTATTTGGCAATGACAGGAGATATTTTTGGTTGTCATTACATGAAGAAGGGGTTGCTACCAGCATTTAGTGACCTAGAAGCTAAGAATGATTTAAACATCCTGCAATGTAAAGGGCAGAGCCCATGTCAAACAATAAGTAACCCCCCAGAATAGCAATAGTGCGAAGGAAGAGAAAACTGTTTCACCTGATGTCAATAGTGCCATTTAACACCTATGTTTGTGTGGTTGTCTTGTGAATATGCAAATTTCTTTGTTTTAATTTTCCTTTGCACTTAGTTTAAATGTTATTTTAAGCAATGTATAACTGTCCCTAATCCAGTAGAATAAACTCTGATATGAAATGGCCAATTTGCTTTTAACAATATATATATGCCAGGTTTTTTAAAATCAAATTTTAATTATCTTATTTGATGCTATTTTTCTCCCACCATTGTTTATTTTGACCAGCGTGAAACGTATTACAATTTTTCCTTGTCTCCTTCCCATTAGTTAATTTGGTGGCTCTACTGAACAAGTGTATTCTACTGCTTTCTTTCTCCAAGAAATAAGAGAAAACTATCAAAGTAATGTGACTTCTGCACTTTTCACCCCCTTTGGTGTGACCTTTAAAATATTTTACCCCCCGCCTGTCTTCCATCTGGCTCTGTATTTTGGCTGAGTTTTTGTTTTTCCTTGCACTATGTTGATTACATTTTAAAGATTCTACTCAGCATTAATATTACAATCTGAGGTACTCCATTAAACCTATATAATTTAGATTTAAATAGGTAAATCAAAAAATGATAGACAGCAGATAGACAATATATAAATGATGACAGATAGATAGATGATAGATGATAGATGATGATAGATAGATAGATAGATAGATAGATAGATAGATAGATAGATAGATAGAAGGAAATAAATGATAGATTGATGACAGGAAGGTGGATTACTTACCACAATCCTTCCTCCCTCATCTTCCTCTGTTTTATCAGATATTTTCTTTAGATATTATATGAGTGATATAATCTCTGGATCCTATAACTTTGCAAATATCTGTTAACTTGATTGATGAATGACATATTTCTTGGTTGCTATATGGATATTGAGTTTCAAGCTCATTTTTAAAATTACTATGTAGATGTTATTCCATAGTCTTCTAGTTTCCAGTTCTGCAAATAAGAAAGCTCTTGTCAATCTCATTATTTTCACTTTTACAAATCATTTATTAGCTCTAATTGAAGTTTGTAATATTTTCTGTTGACCCATGAAATTGAATTTTTTAAACCAATATCTGCTGTGTATATGTTCTTTTCAATTTTTCCTTTAACATGGGTAAAGAATACTATATAATTTCACCTCAGACTTTTTTTATTTATACCTTTTATATTTTGTCTCAACTTCATGTTATTCTTTAAAAATGTTTTATAACTTTTTAAAATATTTTGCACATAGTCATAATTTTTACCTTTTAAAAATTACTTTTGCCTTTCTGAAATTTTAGTATAAGTTTTATGATATTTCTTAAATTTGATCTTTCATATAAATATTTAGTTATTAAATAGTGACTATTCTTATTTTAAATTTATGTCCTGAATATTTGGAGTACAAAAAAATTAAACTTTACAAACTGTTTTGTGCTGTAAAACATCTCCCTGACAATATTGAATCTTATTTGAGTCATGTAATCTAAGAAGACAATGAAGAATAAGAAAGTGCACACACACACCTGCCCCCACAAACCTATCTCCATATAACTTTTTGTGCTTTGGGAAATAGGTTACTGCCAAGAACCACCCTTCACCATGACTCATGGATATCATTATATATACTTTTGACAAGACCAGACACAGACACAGATGCTTCAAATTTGCATTCCTTGCCTCATAAATGAATAGCTACTCCTTTGAAATAACATGTTTATTAATCAAACTTTGGTTAACATAATCTTCTTTCCTAAGATCTCTGAATTTTCACATAGTCTCAGCCTTAACCAGCATACAACCCCTCCTTAACAGCTGGTCCTGATTATAGGCTGGCCTCCAAATAAAACATTCTCTGATTCACTGTCTTGTAATACCTCATCCCCTTTCCCATACCTGATTCTTTATAACTTTGCTCATTCCTATCTTCAATGAAAAAAATTATTTTTATCTAACCCTTGGGGTATTTTCAGATTTCATATTCATAGTGTTTTCCTCATCACAAGAGCCTTCCTCCCCTGTTACAATGGTGCTTTTCCCTTAACTGCAATAATCCTTTCAAATAAAGTCTCACAATGGTTGGATTTGATTTTTATTTGATGTTCTTAAAACAAATCTCTGTACTTTTCTCTCTCTTTTTCTCCCTCTCTTGCTTTCTCTCCCTCTCATTGTTCGAATTACCACGTGTTTCTTCCAGTAATCCTACTCTACTATTACTTGTCTGATGTGTTTGTTTTTAGTTTCTTTTCTCTCTGGCTGCTAGAACCCATTAGGTACACTGTCAGAGTATTTTAATTACCCTTTGGAACTTGGCTTCAGTTATTGACTTAAGTTGGCCCCAAGAAGGATGCAAATTAGAGCCTTCTCTCTGTGGGTTAACTAAACCTGCTTAAAAGTTGTTCCTTCTTTTGTATAAACACTAAGAAGAAACATTTTTTCTTCTGACGTTAGCTGCAAATTTTAGAGTTTTCCCAGCATTGAGCTAAGAGAGGCTACAGTCTATCTGATTTTCTCTTTTTCAACCCCTTGAGGCCCAAAGAGAATGCCACTCTTCTACATGCACTTCATAGATCCGTTCAAGGCAATTATTTTCCAGTGTTTCAGTTAATGAATGCATACCCAAGGACATGCTGCATGTGGTATCCCGGTTACCATTTAATCTAAGGGAAAGCATCTTGTAACTATTGTGCTTCCACTGGACCACAATTTTTACCCTAATTCTCAGATTATTAAAAGTTATTTGATCACAGAGACATAGTAGTTAGCATGGTGTTGGAAAGCACGGTTAGTAGCAATGCTTTCTACTGCATTTTACCAGGGTTTCACAAACCTTCTCTAGTTTCTGGTTTTATACCAATACCAGGTGATATCAATGTTCCTTAGGATACAGAAATTTGAAAGAGAGAGATTTAATGTGGTCTCTGAAAGATCATTAAAGGCAAAATGAGTGAGGACTCTGCTAGTATGAAAAGGAAGGGGGAGGAGATTCAATATTATTTGTAATGTTGAATAGTTATCCAAGGTGATAAACTTAGGCCTTTGCTATATAAAGCTAGGGTGAAAATGAGCAACCCTTCAGTTATGTAAGCAATTGTCACAGTGATATCACTGCCTTAAGTAAGCAAAATGACCTTTGCCCAGGCATGTAACATTAAAAATGCAATTGCTAATGTTTATGGAGAATGTCAGAATAAATTTAGCTTATTACATCATTTCAACTGATAATTTCTAAAATAAATTGTTTTTGTGGACTTGTGACTGCACATCAAAAAAATTTTAAGTGAAAATATCATATTCAATAAAAACTAACCAAATAATTTGATACCACTAAATATATTGGACTATTGAGCAACAACTAGGTATGAAAATTAAATAATTTGATGCTGATACCTGGTTCTTTTTTAGACTAATAATCAAAATGACTAAAAATACAAAATATAAGTTCATGCATGACATACAAACTAAAAAGTGCTGTGGTCTCAATAGAATTCACAATAAGAAAAATGGAGAGTTTAGGGAAGACCAGTCTATGAAATTATCTTCTTTTACCATCAAACCTTATAAAATAGCAAAGCAATAAATAAGCTCTTCAAATATTAGACAGAAGAATCAATCATGTTGCCAAAAAAAGGGAAAGAAGAGGAAAGTACATTTGATGCTGAAATAGAAATTAATACCATTAACCAGCTCCAAGTTAGTAAAACTATGATATCAGGAATTTGAAAATTAAACAGAATCTAACTCTCTGTCAAATGTATGATGAAGTTTGCCACAAGTTACCTACGGGAAATCAACAACTGATTCCCCAGATGAGACAGTTTTGGACAAATATTTATATATTTTCTTGTGATGTTTATCTATCCACTACCTATGTAAAAGAAGATGTGAATCTTAAGGCAATGTTGCTAAAGAAGACTGTGCCAGTACTCTGTCTTCCACTGACTAATCAAATACTTTATATTCTATGACTGGGCTGAAACTTAATTTAACAGAAAAATTGCATGTTGCACATTTTGTGATAATAAAACTGTTGGTTAATTATATTTATCAAGATGCTAAACTGGAGATCATTCAGTATAAGTGCCAAAACAACATTTAGTTTAATATCATCTTATCCATATTGATGACCAGAAATTATAGACTTGTTGAAAGCCAATTAAGCCAGGAACCAAGGACAGAATACACTTAAAAAAAAAAGGAAACTCAAAAATTATCAGCCGGGCTCGGTGGCTCAGCCTGTAATCCCGCGCCTTTGGGAGGCTGAGGTGAGTGGATTGCATGAGCCCGCGGGTTCGAGACCCGCCTGGGCAAGCAAGACCTCATCTCTACAATAAATCAAAAAATCAGCTGGGCAT
>CAUYQG010290628.1:0-37815 GCA_963574415.1 Tarsius wallacei
TTAACCATGCCTGCTGTAGTTTCAGAGCGCCATGTTTAGATCATCAGAGTTGTTTCTGGTTAAATATGCTAAATATTAGCGGGGAAGGTGATGGCGTCAACAGCTCTCGAACACGTTCTAACAGTCTCGAGGTCCTCGGCCCTCCCTGATTTCTAATGTTCAGTGAGCCTCCGTGGCCGGCTGCCAATAATGCATAGTGAATTTTACTAATATATATAGGTATATATATGCACACATGCATGTTGTATAAACCCACATGCACGTACATAACACATGTCCCATCCCATATATATTTTTATTTATTTTAAAGTCATTTTTAAACATTTATTAGCAGATGGCTGCCCAACATTATTGTTTAGAGACTCGCTACCTCTCAGTGAAGCATTAAAACAATTTTTTGTGTACTTTTCCAGTTTTATCTTTATCTCCCTTTGTGTACTTTACAATTTAGTAATAAGGACATGTTGCTATGTCTCCTACACAGCCTATGGTATTTAATAACTACATACATGCCCTTGTTTACATTTTCCTCACTTTAAAATTCTTTTTCTCCTTTTTTTCACTATCCTTTTTTTATCATGATATTGCTGAGTTGTCTTGTGTACATAGTAGATGTATTTCTTGATCTCATATAATTTTTATTTTGTTTTAATTTATGTAAACATCATTTTATTTGTTTCTTATTTGCTCTGCACATATTTATTCAGGTCCTAATATGTATTAGGCATCATTTTAGGAAGGAGGTTGGGACCGGGAAAAAAAAGACAGAAATCTCTAATCTCCCAGAGACTAGTGATATGAAATGTTAAAGCATTTGATTCATTATGAACACTTGTTTTGGTCAACTCAGGCTGTGGTAACAAAATACCAAGGCTGAATGGCTTAAACAACACACATTTCTTGCAGTTTTGGAGTCTTCTATTGTTATTCTTATAGTGGAAAAAGGATACTCTGGCTTCTCTTGTTTTACAAGGACACTGACTCTATCATAGAGCTTTGCCTTCATGACCCCTTCTAAATCTTATCACCTCCCAATTGCTCCACATCCCATCCTAATACCATCACATTAGGGATTGCACTTCAACATAAAAATTGGGGGAAACACAGCAGTCTTTAATAGCATTTAAACTTTAGCCATGGTGAAGATGATGATAAAGATTCAAAATTGAATAATCTCTCCCCAGAATTTATTTTTTATGTTTTTATGTATTTGTGTGCCTTAAAATATAATTTCTCCATATTTTGCAATGTCTTTCCTTTGCTGGAACTACTTGTTTTTAAACTATTACTTAGGGATAACTCGAATATAACAAAAAAAATCAAATATGTGTATTTTTGTATTTTGGAAAGTTATATTCAATGACATTCCTACAGGTTTACATTTTTAAAACTTGGGTTATAGATCTAATGTGAATATTTTTTCTAAAAAATAAACAGTATTTTTGAAGAATTTTGGCACTATAAATAACCAACTTAGAAACCTTAAGTTGGAATTACACTATTGCCCATATACATCTTTGAAGTCCAAAAATGGAATTCAGTAGTTTGTTCTAAGACATGATAGTATGGTGATGGCTAGCATTTTCTTTGATTAGTGCTCAAGACAACTTTCTCAGAAAAAAAAAAAGTTCTATTTCTATCAGACAACATGTTTCTGAAGGCTATTTTGATCTTGAAGATAAATTTTTACTTCCTTTATATAATGTTTTATATGTTTCCATTTACAATAATCAGATGTAATCATTGCTTAAAGATGTTTAATAGAGGAGAGATAACCATTAGTATTTATTTTTATTTTTTATTTTTTTCAGTATTTTAAATATAGCTGAATTTCTGTTAATAAACTATAGGTTCTCTATTGCATAATGTGTGTATGCATAAATACACACGTTTATATATATATTTACTTTTACTTGTTTCACACACACGTATATGCAATGACTTTCATCATATTCTAATGAAGAAAAATCAAGATCAATAAAAATTTGAAAACCTGTTTCTGCAGAGGCCCATATCTCTTGCTTCATCCCCAAAGAGGCAATATACAAAACTGTAATGAGCTTTATTATAGAGGATGAATGATTTCCATGAATTATGAGATTATAATTGTTTTTGCATAAATAACTTTAGCCAGAGTTCATACGAATCGACACAAATTTTGCTGCAATTCAGAAGATTTAATTTGGCAGAAGGCATACAGAGAGAAGAGCAAACACTACTATAAATTTTTTTAAAGTAAATATTTGAATTATTAGGTCTTAGGATTTTAAATTATTGGTTATGCTAAAAATAGTAATATAAATACTTAAGCACTAAACAGAGGACACTTTGATTTTGAAAAATAATGCAAATATAATTTTTAATATTTACTTTTCTAGACCATTTATCACAATAGTTACTAATTTAATATACATATGGATATGTAAGTTCTTTAATATTTTGAAATTAACATTTAATGCATTCTCAAAAACATTAATAATTCAACAAAAGGTAATTTTTGAGGGTAAGCATTCTTGAATAGGTGAAATATACAAGACTAGCTTTGTGAATAAGATCTATCAAGAAGTTTCCATGGATGTAATTCTTGACTGTTACACCAAAGGAAATAAAATAAAGCTTGCTCTTCAGTCATTCAAAATTAAGTGAATAGATTTGGGGGCTACTTTAATATCACCTGTGTTTGTGTTATTGACAGAATCATCATATGTTGTTATCAAAATCAAATTCTGACTTATATCCACATTAACCGTATTTTAGGATTGCTGGATAAATAAACTGCTAAAATTAATAATTGTGTTATTCTACTTGAGTTTTCAAGAAGGAGACAAAGGAATATTTCATTACTCCTTAACACTTTGCAAACTTAATTTAGATAAAACTAATCAATATATAGAGATCTAGAGCTTTTTGTGTTGAAAAAGTCACTTTTGTTGTTGTTTAATTTTTAATAAGTCTAGAAAAACATTTGAAATCTTAATTGATAAACACTCTTCTAACTTATTTACAAAGATGCTCTTTGTATTCTTAATAAAACTTAAATATTTTTGTGTTTTAGTGTGATTTATTTTGTCCTAGTGCTTCAAAATTTTTAAGAAAAAAACAATCATTTTATAACTCTAAACATTTTACATAAAATGATTTTTAAAAATATCTCACAGAATAATTTAGAAAGTTATATATTTTCAGAATTTGAAAGGCTTTGAAAAAATGTTCTGGAAATTTTCCTCACTTGTGCCCAATAGAAAGGTCTTGAGAGAGTGGTTAGAAGTGCATGAACCAGAGCCAACCTTGCTAGGTAGGAATCTTGGCTCCACACCTACTATATGAACCTTGGATAACCAACTTAATTAACTTCTCTAAACCACCAAAGGAGATTTAGAAGTAAAGTATCAAGCCATCATTTTGAGCCTGGTTTACTTCACCTGCTCTTCTGACTCTTTTGGAAATTACCAGGTTGAATGTTTAAGAGGAAGTAGTGCCTTATTCTTGTGTTGAATTTAGAAAGGACTATAATTTTTAAGAGAAAAAAAAGAAAAGAAAGAAAAGTGTTATCTTTAAAGTAGTCATGTAAGGTCTACTTTGTTAGGTCCTATTCCTCTCAACTTTTCCCCCACAACAGAACCTCAATTTTGCTAATTTACTTCAATTTTGCTAAGTCTCAGGGGAAGCTGACCCCTCAAAGTCACACTAGATGGGAACTGATTGGTCCAAAGGGAAATCAATTCCTCCATCTGTGTTTGATTTAGAAATGACTTATATCTAGTCAATAATCATCAAGGGAAATCTGCTATGAATCTTCTGGAAAATATTTTGCTGCATAAGAAGCAAAAGAAGGGCCAGGTGCAGTGGCTCAAGCCTATAATCCCAGAACCTTGGGAGGCCAAGATGTGAGGATTGCCTGAGCCCGCCGGTTCAAGACCAGCATGGGCAGCATGGTGAGACATCGTCTCTATAATAAATCAAAAAATTAGCTGGGTGTGGTAGTGCGTACCTGTAGTTCTGGCTGCTTGGAAAGCTGAGGCAGAAGGATCGCCTGGGCCCAGCCTTGGAGACAGAGTGAGACTCCAATTCAAAAACATATATATATATATTATTACTAAGGATTTGTTGAAATACTTTGGCAACTCAGCATAATCTGCCAACTGTAATCATATATTTCTGAAGAAGTAGCTAATAAGTCTATAATATCAGTACTTTTGTGTATTAAAATAACTGCTGAAAAACACTAATTAAAGTATAGACCATTAATTGCCTTAAGGATGAAATGGAAGCCTTTCAACTGATTATTAATGATTATTACTTAAGAGGAAAAGCCTTCTGATTTTAGTCAGAACGACTTTTGCAGCAGATCTATTTTTTGCAGAATATGTCATTTCTTATTTTCTAACAGTGCATATGCAAAGGGAACCTAAAACAACCATGGAATTTACTTATAAAAATTGTATATTTATTCTTACATGTTTAAACTTCAGTCACCTTCAAAATGCTCTCTGATGCAATGTACCTATCCAAACACTTTTGCCACTACTCAAAACAGGTTTTGAATTCATCGATTTTGATGTCTTTGAATGCTTCTGCCATTTTTGTTTCATCTCTTCCACATTAGCAAATATGTCCCTTTGAATATTTTTTCATCTAGGAAAACCAAAAAAGTCGCTTGAAGTGAGATCAGATGAACAGGGAGTGTGGGGCATGAGAGTCATGCTGTTTTTGGCCAAAAGCTAGTGTGGGAAGATGGACTCCTAAATCACCCATCATGAAATGGGCAAATTAGTTGAAAGAATTAAAAAAAAAAAAAATTCACTGAAACCGAACTCAGCTTCTCACAACAATGTTAGATGGTACACTGATGCTGATGGGGTCCTAGAACACTTACTGAGCAAGGGGCCTGCCCTTCAAAAGATAATTCCAGTTTTTTGAGGCCTCCCATCATACAATGTATAAAAGCAAGTGGAAACGGATCACTAACACTGTGGCTTCTTAAACAACAACAAAAAACCAAGCGATATTTTAACATGGGCATATTTATGAAAAGAAATCAGACTGTTGACAGTCCTCCTCCTTTCTTTTGGTGCTCATTGGAGCTATTTCTCCATGAGTTGTGTGAAATGACAATGATGATTTTAAACTTTTAATTTAGAAAGTGTTTGAGTTATCCCAACATAAATTGTTCATATACAAATTGAAGTAAAAGGAAAAAGAAACAAAAAAGAAAAAAGTTCTGATTAACTCTAGACAAAGTTGAGTGAATTTTTGTCATTCCAAATGAAGTATATTATAGCTTTTAATGAAATATCCAAAGTCAGTCTTTAACAAACAGATGTTTCTTTTCTAGTTTGCACTCACTAATCCCATTTCTTCTTCCCACATTACTCTTTCATTTTTTCCCCAGCCCAATTCTACTCTGTACGAGTTGAAATGCTACAATAAAAATTTTATTTTTACTGTTTTCCCCCTCATATTTTATGCTATTAAAAAACAGACTTGACCAAACTAACTTCAGTTTTTTAGAGTGAAAATACATTTTATTTTTTAACCTTGATGCACATAGGGTTATTATTGTCTTGCTACTTATTCTTTCTTTCCTTCATCAATTTTGTAATGGATTTGACTCAATTTATTTAGTTGCGCACTTTGTTAAAGAATTAGTGGTCTGGGCTTTTAGAGAAGACATGATACAGTGTACTTTTTCTAACTTAGCAGAGTTCCGTCTTGTATTGTTTCCATGCACTAAAAAAAAATACAGCAGTTTACATTTTGAACAATACTTTTAGTGATCTCCTAGCTATTTCCTCTTCCTGTCCCTTTAACCTTCACCTCTGTGTTTCTTTTCTCCACTGGATTGCGGTGCTCATTTTAGATTGAATTCCCAGCAGATGATCTTCACTGTGGGGTTTTGTCATTATGTTTGCTGTTGACATTTTAGAACAGGGTCTTTGAAGATATAACCAAGTTAAGATGAAGTCATACTCATACTGGATATGAACTGACCCTAAACCCATTGGCTGGAGACTTCATAAGAGAAAGGAGAGGGAGATAGAGACACAGACACAGACACCCACTGAGGGGAAATGGCCTATGAAGATAGAAGCAGGAAGCCACAAGCCAATGAGTGCCAAAGATTGCTGGCAGCCAGCACAAGTTAGAGAGGGTTAAGGAAGGATTTTTTTGTTAGAACCTCTGGAGGCTGCATAACTTGGCGGGAAATAAATAAATACACTTCTGTTGTTTCAAGCCACACAGTTTGTGATACTTTGTTAAAATAGCCCTAGAAAACATATACAGCATCCTTGCATTTTTAAGTGTAATATTTGACTTTTTCTCTTATTTTAGAGAAACAGAATCCTGCTGTTGCTCAGGCTGCTGTGCAGTGGTGCAATCATGGCTCACTGCAGTCTCGAACTCCAGGGCTCAAGAGATACTCTCACCTCAGACTTCCGAACAGCTGGGTCTATAAGCATGTGCCACCACACTTGTGTAATTAAAAAAAAAATGGGGATGGAAGTCTTGCTATGTTGTCCAGGATAGTCTCTAACTGATCTTCCAAAGTTCTGGAATTACAAGTGTGAGCCACCAAGCTCAGCAACTCCTTGCTATTATAAAAAAGATGCTATAATTAATGACAAAAATAAATTAATAACAAACTCAAACTCACTTTGATACTATTACCACATTTTATTGAGAGATGGCATATTATGTAAGATAAAAAGTGAAGGAACATTGATGATATTTCTTGGGTGCCTGCTATATGCTGAGATCTATACTGAATGCTCTACGTAGATTACTTCATTTACTCTTCACAGCAACATATAAGGCACTAGTTATCATCCCCTTTTTTATAGATGAAGAGATAAAGGAAGAGGGAGTTTTCTTTTCCTCCTTAAAGCTAGTTCAATGGCAGAGCCAAGATCAAGTCTCAGTTCTGTCTAACATTAGAGTCGGTTTTTAAACACCTGACGATGACTGTCTTTATTTCATAGCAGGGAATCAAAGATTATTAGAAAGTAAGGGAGCATTATTGTGAATCATGCTTAAAAATTTTAAAACTAATGTTGTTCACAATAAATCTTTTCCTACAACCACAAAATCTGAAAGAGAGGCAAAAGTTCTATCTGCTTGTCTTAATCTCCCCCTCTCCCTGCCTGCCCCAATACTGCTCCACTGCAGCCCCATGAAAACAGGAGTCTTTGCAAACATGTTTAAAACTGGCATAATCATATTGCCGATAAGGAAAATAGGAATTATGGAGACAAAGAGACTTGCCTACAGCCGTTTTATCAGATCCTGACAGAACTGAGATCAATGGGCGTCCTGCAGAGAAGGAGGAGACCAGCCAAGGCTTTTTACAGCATAATAGATATGGGCCATCTGGGCTTCCTATTTCTCTTATCATAGATAAAATAAGAAGCCCCAGCATTACTAAGCAAACTATTGCACAACCGCAGGCAGTTTCATGGACAGCTGTGAGCAATATGTGTTTTGTAAAATAATACAGATGTTCTTCATTATAAATATCACTGAGACATTAAATGCCATTTTAAATAAAGATGAGTTACAAAGGTAATAATTGACAGTGATGGAGAATGCACATGTCTTGGCTGTGTATAAAACATATTGCCTTCCTTGTATTACTTATTTGATTTTATAAAATACAAATTTCTGAGCCTGGTGAATGAAATAATGAATTTGAAATAACTGCTGAAAGTTTCCTTTTCCTTTTTCCCCCTGCATCTAATCATTGGAAGAATGAATTGATCTTAGACGAGCGCAATAAATATTTCAAATTCAATTTTTCCTCAAAATTTCTAAACCTGTAGAGCTTTGCAATCTGGGTTTTGTAACAATCTGACTTCCCTACAGCATATCAAGTTCTCCCAGCATCGATTGATTGGAAATTTTGTGAACTTTCACATGGTGGAAGTGTGATAGGTGGAATGAGTGCCCCTAACCCGCACCCCCAGATGTCAGAATATTCCCTGTCATCCAATTTCCTGAAATAAGATTGGAATGACAATGGCCATGAAAAGGTTAAATCTAGACCTTGCTGATATTGAAAGAAACCAAAATCATCAAAGGTAGATTGAGATATATGTCTAAGCATAGGTTACCTATAATGCTATCAACATATCATGCAGTCTGTAAAAAGTTTCTAAGTCACTGATGTGTACAATAAGCATCTTTACATTTGCCTATACCTACTTGCCTAAATTTCTCTACATGGAGGAGCTACTCTGGAGACGTTACAGGAGAGGAAGGCTAGTACACCCACGTGTGTTAGTAGCTTGTGCCTCACGTGGCAGAAGAGCCTGAAACTGCTTGACGTCACGGTACAGAAATCAGTGCTCTCTTAACAACTAGAGAGTTGTTTTCACATTTCTTGGAAATGTCACCCATAATACTTTCATACATCTTCTCAGGTCATAATTAGTCATTAAATGCCCCGAAAACAGCTTGCACCTTTTCTTTAACATCTTATCCCAGAATTTCCATGCTCAGATCAATGTTTGAAAGTCTTGTTTTAAGCAGTCATGACCCTGTGTTGATTCTGACATGAGAGCCCTACCTGATCTGAGGGCAAATTAGAAGCTTCCTCTATACAAGCCAAGGGAGTTTAGACAGGACCTTTGCCTTGGTACCCTGGGTTAATTTGTGTGATATTTAAACATGCCTGGAGTAGAGCAATACACATTTTAGAGGAAAACTTACAGGAAAACATCTTTGTGACTGTAGAGTAAGTAAAGACTCTTTAAACTGGACACAGAAAGCACTAACTGTAAATTTTTGAAAAGGCAAGTTGGGCTATACTAAAATTAACACCTTCTGTAATCAAAGCCTATCATTAACAGTGTGTAAAAAACAACACACAGAGTAGGAGAAAATATACTATGTAACAAATAGATCTAAAAAAATTCTTGTAATCCAGAATATATGAGGATCTCCTATCATTTAAAAGAAAAACAACTAACAATTCAATGGCTAAAATGGGCAGAAAATCTGAAGACAGCATAATAAAAATACCTAAATGGCCAATAAAGATAGGAAAAGGTGTCCAGTTTCATTAGTCCTTAAAGAAATGCAAATCAAAACCTTCGATGTGATACCACCAAAATGGATAAAATTAAAACAAAAAGGAAAATGTCAGGTGTGATGATGTGTAGCCAAACAAAATGTTCCAACATTGCTATGGTGTACAAATTCTTACAATGGGCTTGGAAAGGCGGTTAATCAGCATTTACTAAAGCTGAATTGCATATCTCACAATGCAAATTTTGTATCTAGGAAAACCCAGATAAATAGGTATATAGGCTTAGCAGAAGACGTGAACTAAAATGTTTATAATGTCACTATTTATAATTACTTCAAACAAAAAAATTACCTTTAAGAAAAGAACGGACACTTAAATTTTGGTATTGACACAATTGACAAAATTTAGCTATAAAAATAAATGACTTACAACTACCCACAAAAATATGGATAAATATTACAAAATACTCTTGAGTCAGAGAAGCTGGGTGGAAAAGTATATATATATGATGTAATTTAAGTTATAAAAGTAAAGAAAGAATTCAGGTAAAACTAATGTATGTGTTTAGAGGTCAAGAAAAAGGCAACCTAGAGGGTAGTGACTGCAAGGGATTATTGAAGAAGGATCTAGATCCTCAATAATATTCTTTTTCTTGTTAGGGGTCCTGGTTACATAGCTGTGTTTAATTTGTGTAGTGTTATCAAACTGACTGTTATAATATTTGACCTTTCATTTTATAGTACATGTCAATAAAAACTTTAAAATATGTGTGTGAGGTACTTATAAGCAGACTGCTTTTCTTGCTCTCATCTCCACTCCTTATTTTCTGGTCTAACTTGTCTGTACTGGGATTTTGGTTCCTGTTTATGAAACAGAGGTTTGTTCCAAAAGTGAAACGTATTGCCTAGAGCTCTCCCAATCCCCATGTAGTTTCTTTTTTCACCCAGTGCTGGTTTCTGTCTCTAATAAATCTTGCACATCACTCTGAAGACATTCCTTTCCCAGATATAAATATCTACCACCAATGGCATAAAATACCTCCAGTCTTGAGTTTCTGATGGTTTCTCCTGTGGATACAGGGACACTGAGGGCTGGAGTAGGCAAGGGTTTCTGTGCCTCCCTCAAGCTGTAATGATTTGAGCTATTAATTTCTCCCAGAAGATGACTTGTCCTTATTTCTTGGTGAGTTTATTTTAGTCGTACCTAAGCCAACCTAGGACATTCCTCCTTGTTCCCCTACACCCACACTCAAACAAACTTTTTCCATCTTAAACGTTTATGAGTCCCATCTGCCTACCTATGCTGTGTGTTTGAAAAGTTGACTAATCATGTTAGGTTTGAAAATTTAAATTTTAAAGTAGATGTAATTTATTCCTATATTATTACTTAGATATCAGGTTTTATAACTTCTATGGTATTATAATATTTAAGATTTAATGATTTATATAAAGCATTTGAAGTAGTATTCAAATTAGAATAGAAATTTCTTTATTTTTGGGGAGTAATCTGAAGAAGGAAGTTTCACTAAACAAGCTGAACAGAATAGTTATAATCAGGGAATTACTTAATTTTTTTCTGGACACTTATTTCAAATATGCTTTATCAGATTCTGACTCTGTATTCCATTATTGACATCTTGGCTAGATCCCATAACATTTCATTCACTTTCAGACATTAAAACAATCTCATTTTCCGGAATTAAAATTTAAGACAAATCTTGTTCTCACAATTATTTCCAGTCTTCCCTTTGAACCACCAACTCAAATTTGATTTGCTTTTTCGGGACAATCAGCAGGGAGAGAGCTGTGGTCTTTCTGGGACCTTTATTCCATTTAGTTCCTCTTACTAGCTCCCCACCCCAGCTTCTGACTCTGCAGAGTGGGACTGGTAAAATGACATTAGAGAAACAAGGGCAAACATCTCTCTACTCAGCCAATAGCTGTGAGTCAATATTAGCTGGTGAAATATTTTATTCAAGGAAGAGATTCGAATGCTTGCTCTTTTGTGTAGTATTACTAGTGGCTTTTTAAAACACCCTGAATTTTACTGTTCCCTGATATGATATGTTCTCCGGCTGCCTTCGAATTGGTCATCCCACTGCTGTTACCTTGTAGTGTAACTCCATATGGATTCTCGCAGCTAGGACCTAGTTTTATGTAGGATCTTTAACGTGGAGAACACTCCTTTAATGATGATGAGAAATACAAAATGGAAATAAAGATTTCATTACTTACAGGCCCTGTGGGTACATGGCATGCGTGAAGGCAACATAGAGGTTAATCAGTTCCAGGGGAGAGGGAGAAAGGGACCCATGGGCCAAATCCTTTACTGAGTCCTGGGCATTATGCTGCTTTCCTGCAGAGAGTTTAGTTGGTGGATTTAAAGTAAACAGTTCCAGAAGACCATGCTGTGACTGACTGTTACTGTGGAATACAAAGGGGAAACAACAAAAAAAAAAGGAATTATTTTTTGAGGGCAGACCCTTTGTAGTACAGGCTTCCCCTGCTGGATAAGTTTTCCAGGAACCCATCAGCATCTGTATACCAGCTAGTATTGTGAAAGGTTACATTCAGCTTCAGTGAATTATTGGGGGGAAGAGTCTTTCAACCTGTTTGCCCATTTCATGATGGGTGATTTACACAAAAAATCTGTCCACGTTGTGCTAAGTGTTCAGCAATTTTTGACCAAAAACTGTACGACACCCATACCCCACCCTCCCTATTCACCAGATCACACTCTGAGAGACTTATATTTTTGTTTCCCCAAATAGAAAAAGTCCTCAAAGGGAAAAGTTTTGCTGGTGTGGAAGAAATGAAACCAAAAACGGCAGAAGCACTAAAGGTATCAAAATGGATGAGTTCAAACATTGTTTTGAGCAGTGCAAAAAGAGTCTCAATAGATGTACTGCATCAAATGGAGAACACTTTGAAAGTGACTGAAGTATAAATATGTAAGAAAAAATACACACTTTTTTGTAAGTAAATTCTGTTTTCTTTTTTCTGTCCCCCCTCATATCTGCACAATCTATGCAGAACATGGGATCACTGGGGCCAGTCAAGTAGACTGCATTTAGCTGTCCTATAGAGAAGTGGTCACCAGGAGGAAATTGTAGACAATAGTAGGAAGCTGCAGCCACAATGAGGAACTGGCAAGTAGAGGGGAGCAGGGTACAGAATTGAAACTGTGTCAAGGATGACTAAGTCATGCTTCTGGTATAAGAAAGTCCAACTTATATTTCAATTGGATGCCAGGCCAACATACAGTGGTAAAAATTCACTATAGAACCCTTTTTTCCAATAAGTGATGCTCTTTAGCAGTGCCCATATGTCAATTCAGGATACCTTTGTGGTATCTACTATTTAACCTTAGGGAGCTGAGATGCTCTGGTCCCACAATGTCAGGACTGCAGCCTACTCTCCTTGTTCTCTCTTTCTTTGTGGGCTGCTCAAGAAAGCTTCTTGTCAGGATATTCTAGACAAAAGTCATTGCAGGCAGATGTGCTCCACCTGCAACCTGTATGTGTAAAGTTCTCTTGAGAGCACCCTTGACTTCTGCTCTGGGTGCTGCCCTGTCGGAGCCAAAGTTTTAGCAGCTCAGTTGGCATCCTTTCAGGGAGAAAGACATGAGTTTCCCCTCTAGCAAGGATCCAAATCTCTGGGATCCTTGCTTCCATCACTTACCTTGGGGTGCAGTGGAAGAAGTGTAATCTCCGGTCTCTCCACTATGGGTATGAAGAAGAAATTCTGTAGCATTGTATAGCCATACCAATTATTTTATAACAGCCTTCTCCACCTGTTTCCCAACAAAAAATCCTTATAATGCTTGATGGAAAATAGAAATTAGTATTAATGACTGAACCTGTTAGCTCTATTCTTAGCCCCAAATTTATGTGTCTAGCTTTGCTATTCAGAATTTTGTGCACTTAAAACTCATTCACCTCAGTTTTGAGGCTTATATGAAACACTGGGAAGTCCCAATTGACATGCTATTATGTATGCACAGAGGGTACCAAAAAAGTACACACATTTTGAAAAAGGGAAAAAACTGTATTAAAATTATTATACTCTATAAGATGAATATAAGTCACATTTGACTTGTGCAATTATAAGAGGTGCTCAAAGTGGTTACCATCAGCATCCAGACACTTCTGATTTCAGAAAACATCTCTTAAAAATGTGTATACATTTTTCAGGCAACTCAGGTATTATGTTTTACATGCATATTTATAACATACATTGCCATAAGTCTATACACTATGTCTATGATTCTACAGACCAATGAAGTCACATAGAAATCTAATGCAAGCCTCATATGTAATTTTATATTTTCTAGTTCCATTGTTACAAATTAAAAACAGGTGAAATCTATTTACTAATATATGATATTTAACCCTATATATCCAAAGTATAATCATTTAACATGTGATCAGTGTAAGACTATTAATGAAATAGTTCACATTATTCGTTTTTATTCTAAGTCATTAAAGTCTGGTGGGTATTTCACACTTATAGAACTGCTCATTTCTAAGTAGCTATTTTTCAAGTGTTTAATAGCCACAAGCTCTAGTGGCTACCATTTTGAACAATACAACTGTAAATGATTAACTCCTTAAGGGAAAGATCTATACCTCGTTCATCTTTTTATGCATTGCTTAGGTAAGAATATTGGTAAGTGTAGAATAAATTAATATGTGAATAAATTTATGAGTAACTAAAAGAAAAGCTAAAATATCTGTCATTATGATGAAAATTGTAAGAAACTTTTATCCAAGAAATTTTGGGTTTCCATATTAATAAGATGAAAGATGAGAAATATTTCAACTATTCACTCAGTAAAATAATGTATTGTAAGATAAAAGAATAATATTGACTTTGGAATTATTGGCTAAAATACCAACGAGTTTATTTTTCCCTAAAATATTAGAGCTTGAATTTATTCACTTAAAAATAAATTCTCTCTCTCTTTTTTTAAAGCAAACTGCCTGGCGCAGTGGTTCAAGCCTGTAATCCCAGCACTTTGGGAGGCCAAGGCGAGAGGATTGCCTGAGCCCAGGGGTCAAAGACCAGCCTGGGCTACTTCGCGAGACCTTGTCTCCACAATAAATCAAAAAATTATCCAGCATTGTGGTGCATGTCTGTGGTTTCAGCTACTTGGAAGGCTCAGACGGAAGGATCGCCTGAGCCCAGTAGGTAGAGGCTGCAGTGGCTGTGAGCATGCCACTGCGCACCAGCTTGGGCAAGCAGATTAAGTGGAATAGCCCAGTATTCCCTTTAATAGTGATCCTAGACTCTACTCCTGAGGCCATTGATGCACCACCATTCACTTATCATTTTGTGCCTACTGTAGGGTAGGTTACTAGGAGGAAAATTCCAACATACTGAGTCAGTTATTGAGTCACAATAAAAAATGTGAAGCCTACAAGTAACATCAACTAAAGGTATCTTTGGTAAGAAGAAGGCACAGTTTGTTTTTCTTTCTTTTCTTTTGCTACTGATGGACAACATTCAGTCCAAGACTTCAATCTCTTATACATTCTATTTCTGTTTTCAAGATAAGACTTCCATTTTTTAAATATATTCAATTTCTGTTTTATTTAGCAGAATTTCTGAGTTACACAAAAAATTTTGTCAAGTTTTACTGTCAGGCAAGCCTATCCAGAAAAGATTTTGACATTTATTTTATATTGAGTCTGCAGGGGGATATAAATGATTTTTACTGCATTCAAGTGAAACTTGAAAGTATCTTATTGATATCAATCATAAAATTGATAAGTACATTAAATTATGACCAGAATATGAACAAGGACTGTTTTTAGATGGTATATTTTATGTTCTTTTGCTTAGAATAAGAGAAAATATATTTTGTAGTGAGAGCATGAGATTTGGAGAATAGGGTTTCTAAGTTCAAATCCTCGTTGAACTTATATCATCTTGGGCAAACTACCCAAAGATCCCCAAACTCATTATAAAAAGCTATAGTGAGAATTAAAAATAGAACAGAGTGTCTATTAGCAGAAAGGAGATACTCAATAATTGGCCACTTTATTACTTTTTTCAGAATTTTAATTTCTTGTGTGGTATAGATGTACTAGTCCAAGTCCTATCACTTAAAAACATAAGTTGTAGGATATTTTTGTCATAGATTTGAAAGTGAATATGTACATGAGTAGGCAAAACAGAGATGAACTCTCTTTTGAGGTGAGACAATTATTGGGAAGTTTCCACGGAGTAGTTGGCATTTGAGCTGGCCTTAGAAGAACATAATAATTGTGATAGGTAGGTTACAAGAGGAATAAAAATTTAAAAACAGGGGACTGCTGCTATTAGAAATGTTTTATTGAAGTTATATGACTGTTAAACTTAAAAAATTTAACTGAATCTATCTATTGCTTCTTTTTTCACACATCTTCATTAGTGATTTGTCAATATAAATCTTCAAATATTCGCAACAAAGCAAATAAATGTTAGTCTATAACATTATTTGAATGATTACCATTGAGATTACAGCTGAAAATGTTTAAGTAGTTGCTGTTTTATGTGGTTGTTTATATTCTTTTGTTGAGGTCTTAATGATGTTACCATAATATTTTTCTTTTTACTACACATTGTACTTTCTAAACATGCAACCCATATATTGAGCTAATAAATGATGTTTAAAAATTATGTAGAAAAACGAATCAAGTAAACATTAACATTGGAATGAAGAGTCGGGAGGACGGCCAGTATAATTTTTCTTTTTTTAAATTAGTTGTGTAAATACTTGAATATAATTTGATTCTAAATGTGTAGATTCTGAAGTGAATGTAATAAATGTGGGATGTAATTTTATTATCAGTGTATAGGTTGTATTATTAGACTATGTGTGGAATTTGTTTGTAGCATTTTATCTCAATTCTTCCTGCTTTAAAAGGTTATTTGGTTATGAGACAGAGGATAAAGAGTTTTAGTTATACTCTTCTAGGACAGTCAAATAAATCAGTAGTTAATCAAGGGCATTATAAAAATGCAAACAATACTTTCTCTGAATATTTAGATTTCACTTAGACATTTTATTTGAGAATCATAGTCATATTTTTAGAACTGTGTTTTATCACTTCTGTTTATAAATGAAGAAATCGACATTCTATTAGAAAAAAACAACGAGTCTAAAAAATGTGATGCTTTAACTCCTAGTCTATATCACTGTTTTATCAGATAATGTATTGTTATGTAAGGTGAAGAAAATAAAATATCCGGAATTGGGTATTAAACTCAAAGGAAACTGAAAAATGAAGGAATGTTTTTTAATCTCGATGGAAAATTGCACATAGTCCCATCTATTTCCTATAATCCTTCTCACATAAAGCAGTCATTTAGCAGATGTAATTTATAACTTTGCAAAAAAATTTAGATGATAAGATTCTCTGACCAGATATTGTTACTGTTGAATACAATCTTAAAAGCCTAGGCTAGAGCAAGATTATGTTTCTTAAGAATGAGACAACTGTATAATAAGTTTGGCATTTGAGAACTTTTCAGACATAGCATTGGTGTTAGGCAAAAGAATGAAGTGACTTTCATTTCAAAATTTTAGTACTGTCAGGCACACGGAAGTGAACTTCAAACACCAAATGGAATGTATATTGTAAAGAATGACATTTATTTAGTTTTGCAGCCATGGGTTTAACCACCTGTGTCTTAAAACACTGACCCTGGTGCTTCTCTAGCTAACATATCTAAAAATACAACTTGTGAAGTGCTAAATTACTTTCATTTCTTTGTTCTAAATTGCATGATTTGTTAAAACAGTTGCAATGTGTTTTTGTACTACTTGCTCTAAAGCTAAGGTAAGGGGGCAATCACAATTCTCAAATGTTGTAAGTCAATTTTGACTATGACCTAAGTATATTCTAGTATTCTCCATATACTCAGGAAATTGGTGGAAGGAAAAAAGAAAATTAAAAAATTTAGAACTCCCAAAAGTTATCATTCTTTCACTGCAGGCCTCATTGCCTATTTCATATCAACAACAACAACAACAACAACAACAACAACAACAACAAAACCCTGTAATTTTTCTTGCTGTTCCCAATGTCTCTCACTTGTGTCTTAACCTGAAGTCTTCTCTCTGACCATGCCTGGTTTATGAATTCTCTTGAAGAACATACCTTATGCAAAAAGTTTCCAGTGATTTCTCTCTGTCTAACTGATAATGCCAAACCAGCCTCAGCAGTCCTGGTGTCTGGACCCAACTCAGTGCAAGGCTAGCCTCCACAAGGCCACTCTAACCTTAGTGGCCTGAACTCCAGACCACCCCAGCACTGGGCCAGCAAGATAGGTAGAAAGGAACAAATGATCTACAAACAACCAGAAAACAATTAAGAAAATGACAGAAATAAGTTCTTACCTATTAGTAATTATTTTGAATGTAAGTGGATTAAATTTTCCAATTCAAAGAATAGAGTAACTGAATAGATTTTTTAAATGTCCAACTATGTGCTGCCTAGGAGAGACTCATTTCACTTCAAAGTACCCACATAGAGTCAAAGCAAAGAGATGGAAAAATATATTCCATGCATATGGAAACCAAAAGAAAGCAGGAATAGGTATACTTATATCATATTTAAGTGAAAAAATTATAAGGCAAAGAGGATTGTTATATAGTGATTAAGGTGTCAAGTCATCAAAGGATATAACAATTTGTATATATGCATCCAACATTGGAACACCTAAATATATAAAACAAATATTAACCTTTCTGAAGGGAGAGATAGACTGTAATTACAATAATAGAGGACTTCAACACCCCACCTTCAACAATGGATACAACACCAAAAGAGAAAATCAATAGGAAAACATTGAACTGCACTTTAGACCAAATGGACATAACAGATTGTCTTTGTCTGAAATGTGTTGCTACAGCAGAATGCCACAGACTGAATAACATCATGAAAGGAAACTTATTTCTTGCAGGTCTGGAGGCTAGGCAGTTCACTATTGAGGGGCTGACATCTGATGAGGGCCTTCTTGCTGTACCATCCCGAGGCAAAAGGCAGAAAGGCAAGAGAGGGCAAGAGAGGAGGAGATTGAACTTACAGCTTTGAACCCCTTTATAATTAACACTAACCCACTCATGAGAGTGGAGCCCTAGGGAATACAGCAAAAGCGGTTCCAAGAGAGAACTTCATGACAATAAATAGACACACAAAAATAAAAGAAAGATCTCAAATATACAGTCTAACATTACACTTCAAGAAACTGAAAAAAGATCAAATTAAGCCCAAAATTAGTAAGAAAAGAAAGAAAGAGAAAGAAAGAAAAAAGATCAGAGCAGAAATAATGGCAGATCAGAAAAGCAATGAAAAAGATCAGCAACACTAAGGGATTTTTAAAAAAGAAACAAAACTGACAAAACTTCATCTAGACTAAGGGAAATAAAAGATTCAGATTTTGGTCTGTTCAGAGTTTCTATTTCTTCATGATCTTGTCTTGGTTCTATTTCTTCATGATCTTGTCTTGGTTCTTTATGATCTTGTCTTACATTTCTGAATGTAAGAGAAGACATTTCAACTCATACCTCAAAATACAACATATCACAAGAAACTACCACATACAATGTATGCCAACCCAGAAGAGACAGAAAAATTCCTAGACATATATAACCAACCAAGACAAGATCATGAAGAAATAGAAAATCTGAACAGACCAAAATGAGTAAGAAAATTGAACTAGTAACAACTTGTCTCTCATCAAAGAAAAGTCCAGGATCTGATGGTCTTATTGTTTAATTCTAGCAAACATTTAGAAGAATTGATAATGCCAATCTTACTCAAACTTTTCCAAGAAATTGAAGAAGAAGAAGGAATACTTACAAACTCACTTTATAAGGTCAGGATTACCCTGATAGTAAAACCAGATAAGGACACTACAAGAAAAGAAAATTACAAGACAGCACCTATAAAGAACATAGACGCAAAAATCCTCAACAAAATATTAGCAAACTGAATATAATAACATTTAAAGGAATCATTCACCACGATCAATTGGGAAATATCCCTAAGATACAATAATGGTTCAACATAGGCAAATCAACAGTGATAGATCATATTAACAGAATGAAGGACTAAAACCATATCATCATCTTAGTAAATGCAAAAATGAATTTGACAAAATTTAACATGTTCTCATGATTAAAAGCTCTCAACAAATTAGATGGTACCACAACACTACAAGGGCCATATATGACAAACCCACCGCTAACATCATATCAATGGTGAAAAGTTGAAAGCTTGTTTTTTAAGATTGAGAATGATTCAAGGATACTCTTGCCTCTCTATTAAACACAATACAGGAAGCCCTGACCAAATAACTTAAGCAAGATAAAGATATGTAAGGCACCCAAATTGGAAAAGAAGAAAAATAGTCCCTGTTTGCAGATGACGTTATTTTATATATAGAAAACCCTATGCCAGTCGTGGTGGCTCATGCCTGTAATCCCAGCACTTTGGGAGAGAAGGTGAGAGGATTGCCTGAACCCAGGGGTTTGAGACCAGCCTGAGCAACTTGGTGAGACCTTGTCTCTACAATAAATTAAAAAATTAGTTGGATGTGGTGGCATATGCCTGTAGTTCTGCTTACTTGGAAAGCTAAGGCAGAAGGATCGCCTAAGCCCAGCAGCGCAAGGCTGCAGTGGCCATGAGCATGCTACTACAATCCAGCCTAGGCAACAGAGTGAGACTCTGATTCAAAACAAACAAACAAACAACAACAACAAAAAACCCTAAATATGCCATCAAAAACCAGTTAGAACTGATAAATTTATTCAGTAGTTTTTGGATACAAAATAAGTGTGGAAAAATTAGTAGCATTTATATACACTAATAAGAAACCATCTAAGAGAGAAACCAAGAAAACAATTCCGTATAAAATAGCATTAAAAAAATTTTAAAAAGGAAAAAATGTAACCAAGGCTATTAGAAACATGTCTACTGAAAAAAACAAAACTTTGATGAAGGAATTGGAAAAGCACAAATAAATTTTTAAAAAACTGTTGTTCATGGATTGCAAGAATTAACATTGTTAAAATGTTCATAATAACCAAAGTTATCTACAGATCTAATGCAATATCTATCAAAATTCCAAGGACATTTCCCACAAAAATTTTAAAAAATTAAAATTCATATGAAACCACAAAAGCCTTCAAATATTCAAAGTAATCTTGATCATAAAGAACTGTTATGACTGAAATGCGAGAAAAAGACATGCCAGCACACCCGGTTCAAATTACGAGTTCTTTAATAATGCACAGGTCAAGAGTAAGCTTTAGCCAAGAAGCTCTCGACGCCTGAATAAAATCAGCAAGTGGCTTATAAAGGTAAAGACTGTGAGTGGGCTATATAGTGGGAGGGTGAGGGAACAGAGAACTAAAAACAATAGTGAACAAAATATAGGAACAAACTATAAGGGATGTGGCAAGGGCATTTTGCAAGGAATAATTTCTTTAAAATTTCTTGGCATAACATCTGATTTCAGTTAACAAAGAGTACAATTACGCGGAACTTGTGGCTAGTAGTTTTGCAAACAGCAAGAACGGTCAGTGTGATCAGCTCAGGGGAGTGCAGCTGTGGGTCTGGGGTCATGGGAATGTTGCAACAATCACATGTACACACTGGGGGATCAATTTTAGGTCAGGCAGGCAGCTAAGATGGAAGATTTTTAACAAAATGGAGATATTTATGTCAAGCAGGATACAGCAATTATTTCATTAGCTATTTTATTTTCATTGGTTAATTTATTGCCATTTCAGAACAAAACTGGAGAAATCACACTACCTGAGTTCAGAATATTCTACAAAGTTATGGTAATCAAAACAGCATGTTTCTAGCATAAAAATAGACATGTAGACCAAGGGAACTGAATAAAAAGCCCAGAAATAAATCTATGCATCTAAAATCAATTGATTTTCAACAAGGATGACAAGAGAATTTAAACCAGAAAAGGCAGTCTCTTTAATAAATGTTGTTGAGAAATCTGGATAACCAAATGCAGAAGAATAAAATTGAACCCTTATCTTAAACCATATATAACATTCAGCTTAAGCTATAATTAAGACTTACATGTAAGTCCTGAAACTTTAACACTAGGAAAAACAAAAACAAAAACAAAAAAACAGGAAAAAAGCTTCTTGATGTTGGACTAGGCAATGATAATTTGGATAAATTTCAAAAGCATATACAATAAAAAGTAAAAATACTAAACATAGGAGCACCAGTTTTTATAAAGCAGCTACTAGGTAAACTAAAAAAAGTGTTGGAAGTCCTAGCTTGAACAATTAGACAAGAGAGGAAATCAAGGGCATCCAAGTAGGAAAGAAGAAGTTAAGTTATCCGTCTTTATGGAGAACATGTTCCTAAACCTTGAAAGCCCAAGAGAATCTCTCAAAAATCTCCTTGCATTAATAAAGAACATTGATAAAGTCTCAGGGTATAATATATATGTGCAAAAGTTAGTTGCATTCCTATACACCGACGATAAACAGACAGAAAACCAAATAAAAAGCACAATCCCATTCGCAACTGCCACAAAAGAAAAATTAAATACTTTGGCATTTTCCAAACCAGAGAAGTAAAAGGACTTTACAATGAAAACTACAAAACACTGCTGAAAGTAAACAAACAAACAGAAAAATATTCCATGCTCATGGAAGAATTAACATTGTTAAGATGTCCATTCTCCCAAAGGCAATCTACAGATTTCACACAATACCCATTGAATTACCAACATCATTCTTCTTGGATCTAGAAATGACAATACAGAAATTCATATGACATAAAAGACCATGAATAGCCAAAACAATCCTTAGCAAAAGAAACAAAGCAGGAGATATCACACTTCCAGGCTTCAAACTCCACTATAAAGACACAATAATCAAAAAGCCTAGTATTGGACAAGAACAGGCATATAGACCAATGGAACAGGATGGAGGTTCTGGAAGCAATATCTCAATTGCTTAACCAACTCATCTTCGACAAAACCTCCACCAACAACCAACCACTGGGGAGAGGAGGACCTATTCAGTAGTAAATGATGCTGGAAAAACTTGCTGACCACATGCAGGAGACTGAAACAGAACCCCTACCTATCACCATACATAAAAATCAATTCTAAATGGATCAAACTATAAGACTCCTAGAAAAAAATGTAGGAAACACCCTGACAGAAATTGAAATAGTCAACCAATTCCTGATCAACTCTCCAAAAGCGAATGCCATAAAAGATAAGATAGACAAATGGAAACTCATCAAACTGAAAAGTTTCTGCAAAGCAAAAGAAATAATCAAAGAATGGTTTTCATTAGAATGAGAGGAAATATTTGTAAATCATTCATCTAATAAGGGGTTAATATCTAAAATATAAAGCATTCAAACAACTCAACAGCAAGTACACAAATGACCCAATTAAAAATTTAGCAAACATCTTGAACTGATATTTCTCAAAAGAAGACATCAAATGGCCAAAAGGATATTAAAAATGCTCAACGTTTTTAATAATCAGGAAAATGCAAATAAAAGTCACAATAAGATATTATCTAACACCTGTTAGAATGGCTATTATCAGAAATATATAAGATGACAAGTGGTAGAAAGTATGTGAAGAAAAGGAAATCCTTGAAAACTGTTGGTAGGAGTGATAATTAGTACAGCCCTTATGGAAAATATCATGGAGTTTCCCTAAAAAAACCAACCCCGCCCCAAAACAAACAAACAAACAAACAAAACGGAACTACAAAACGGAACTACAATTGCTACGGAGTCTAACATTTTCATTGCTGAATTTGTGTATACAAAGGCAATAAAATTGGTATGCCAAAGAGATAGTTGCCCTTCTATGTTCCTTTCAGTGTCATTCACAGTAGCCAAGATATACAGTCAACCTGTGTCCATCAATAGATGAGTAGATAAAGAAAATGTGTATATACACAGTAGAATACTATACAGCCTTAAAAAAGAAAATTCTGTCTTTTGTGACCCGGTTGAACTGGAAGGACAGTTTGCTAAATGAAAAAAAACCAGTCACAGGAAAACAAATACTGCATTATGTCACTTATATGTGGACTCTAAAAATGTTGAACACATAGAAGCAGAAAGTGAAATGGTGGTTACTTGGACTGGAAGTTTTGCTGGGGGTTGGGAGATGTTGGTTAAAGGATGAAAAATTTCAGTTAGATTGGAAGAATAAGATAGGAGGAATAAGAATATTGAATAACATGGTCACTAGAGTAAATAAGAATGTATTGTATTTTTAAAATCACTAGGAAGTAAATTTAAGTGTTCTTACCACAAATAGTAATAAATATGTGAAGTAATGCCTATATTAATAGATTTGATTTAGCTAGTCCACAAGGTACTCATATCTCAAAACATCATGATGTGCACAATAAATATATACAATTTTATTTGCCAATTGAAATAACCAATTAAATTTTTTAAAAAGTAGCTAAATAAAACTTTTAATTCATGAAAAGTATATCTAGTCACATGGTTACTCGGGCTTACTGAAGGTATTGGGTCATTCTTACCTTACACGTGAAGATCTCCAGGGATGGAATTCTCTTGAGACCAACTTAAAGAGCAGTTCTAATGAAATTCATTGTAAAATGTAATATTAGTTTTGTTTGTCTTACTATTGCCTTGTAGCCTAGTTTCTTTGTCTTAATATTGCCTTATAACCTCATGTTAGGAGAAATACTGTTTCTATTTTATAACTAAAAAGTACAGTTTATGATCATTTAGTATAGAGAAAACAATACGGATGCCTTTACATTAATGCACTATGTCTTTGTCAGTATGTTCAGATGTACAAGCCAAGCAGGCCTAGTTGGCATTGCTCAGGAGAATTCTTAACCTTTGTTAAATAATTTAGTCCCTGCTGCTACTTGCCCTGCAATGAGTTGCATGTGTGAGAAGCAGCTAGATTTGCACACTCACCTTAATAATTCTGAGCATCTACCTTTTGGGACTTCTGGTGTAAATTGTTCTGAAATCACATCTGTCTCCAACAGGGAATTTCATGAATGTCACACAACCTTGCCTACATCTTGTCATGCAGTCCCTGCAAATTGACTAGGGAAAAAAACGGCCAATGTTATTTTTGTGATATAGTAACAAAGAAATAGACAAAATATATATATTTTAAGCAATTTTAGGTGTCATTATGATGGCATTACAACAAAGGACTGAACATGGTCTCTGACAATTTAATAGGCATATACCGTCACTAGAATATTAAAAAATAAATTTGTATCTAGTATTGGTAGCATTCTAGAATAGGCAATACCTTCGCTTGATGTGTTAGAAGTTTCAGAGTAGGTTATTTGTGTAGCTAAACATAGTGCCGTTTAAGAACTGCAAATATTTACTTCACTGATAATTTAAAATTTTTTGAAAATGTTATTGTTTGAGATTCAAACCTTTATCTTAAACTGTGTTTAGGTAAATGCCATTCAAGCGCATCTGAGCCTGCTCTTACACTGAATGAACAAATGTAATATCATTTTTCACAGCTATGGAAATCTTAAAGCCAGTGTGATTTCCTGCTTATGAGCTCTAGCTTTCATGTTAAGCATACCTTCTGTTTGAATCTTGGATTTACTCAGTTTTGAGGACATACATTATAGAGGTTAAGTAAATTTGCCTTTTCATTTGCAAAACGTAATAGTACTTCTTATTTATATAATTGAAAGGTTAGTATAAGGTTATGCTTTCCGGAGTAGCATACACTTACTTTATATAACTGTTATAATTTATATTTATCTATGATTTTTATATTTCCCTATAAGCTGTGAGTGCCAAAGAGATCTGATGTCTTTGTCCTCACCATTATATTTGTATTGCCTTAAGGAGGCATGGCACATAGTAGGTTCGCAAAATTTGTATGTCAAATAAGTGAAAAACATATGAAAATGGCTCAGTGCAGTATCTGACATATGATTTATATTACTTATTATTAAATATCTCTATTAATTATAAAATACTTCATAGTCCAAAATATGTTAAAATTTGGCCGTTGAGATTATACGATGGTATTTACACTATGAGAGCAAATTTGTCTTGTCTTAACATTTTAACTGATTTTAAATAAATGATGAAAAAATGTAGTTCACCCAAAAGCTGGCTCACTAGTCTTTAGATTGAGTTCACAAATGAATTTATTTCTTATCTAATATAATTAAAGTTATTTTTAAAACCACGTTACCTACAAGTTACTGAGACTCCGTTAACTATAGAGATGCTAGACTTCTACACAACAATAAATGAGATCAGTTGAATATCACAGGCTCTATTTGACATGGCTATTTTAATTATTTCAAACATAGTAGTACTTAATTGCATTTTATGATATAATAAACTCATTTTCTATACTCAATTCTGAAAACATCTGATATTTTATAGCAAAATGCCAAGTGACATTTGATGTTTTGCAAGTGTAGCCTGGAATGAGGTACTTGAAACAGGATAAAGATAAAAGGGCAATGCCAAAAACTTGATTTATTTCCCAATTGTTCATTCCTTTCCAATAGGCAAACAATACTTCTCACAAAGAGAATTTGCTATATTTGGCACCGAGACAGAAACGTGTACCTCTTCATGATTTGCTTTCTTCATTAATATCCACACTTTACCTCATTTAAAAATTTAAGCACAAGTTTGATATTTTTAATCTCTGGAAATTGTGCATCTCTCCAGAGCTTAGCATCATGCCTGATGCATAATATATAAATAACAGGTATCCATGAAAGGGCTACCCTTAAGACTTCTACTTTTCGAGTAAATATTATTTTAAAAATAGGTAGCCTAACAGATCATCAATATGCAAATCATACATAGCACTCTTAATTTATAAATATTACATGAGTTTTCAGTGTTTTGACTGATCAAAATTAGTACTAAGTTATGTTCCTGTAGCAGTAATATGAAACTAATACCAGTTTGGAAATAATCTCTGATTTGGATATGAACACTGTATCTTGTTAAGAGAAAGAAATCCCATATTCTGGTTATTTTAGATCTGCTCAGCCTAGATAATTCTCATTTGATAAAGAAATTAAAACCTCCAGCAACTTGCTCTAATCTCTCAGCTAGTTGATGGCAGGAATCAAATTAATACTCTGGTTTTGCTATTTCTAATCTAACGTCTTTTCAGTACAAAGCAGAGATACTATCAATCAGCAACCTGACTCAAGTTTATCAAGACAAGTAATTTAGTTTAGGTCAGATGTTCTGTTTTAATAAATTCATCATTACTAATGATGTATAGAAATATATTAATGAGATATTGAAATTTGTTTTAAAATTTAATAGTAGTATGTTCTTCTGGCCAAAATGTTTTCTATTGATAAGAAATTACTGAAACCATTCATGATTATATCACAATAAAATCACAAATTTACCTTGATTCATAAATTGTCTGATATTTTCCTACTTAAAATAATGAATGTGTAATATGTTAGTCAAATAAATATATGAAAATAAACATTTGAATCATTTCTTTTTCATTTTAATGTGTATCATGCATCACAGCTGTAATTAAATCTTTTGCATTTTTATTCAGCTATTAATTACTGAATGCTGAGTTTCTTAGAGAATATTCTAAGTAATAGATGGATTCAAACAAAGCATAGGACAAGTTTAAGAAAATGTTGAATCAAAGTTGTTATTCCAAAACTTGCCCATTTCAATTTTTTTCAATATGTTTTCATCACATAGAATTTCTCCCCTTTATTTGGCTCTTGTGCTAATTTCCTTTTCTCTCTGGAATGCAAAATGTCAAAATCACTAATTTATTAATTTTGCTGAAAATTAAAGCTTAGATGAATTTGCTAGGCATATGGTGGTTCCCTAATTGCATATTAATTTTGTTCAGAACGTGCTTACTTTGAACTTAAAGCTAGCCAAGTTATAATGAAGTGTTTGGAGAATAGTAAATTGAAAATACAACCAGAGGCGTTTTTCTGTTTCTGTTGTCTCATAGTGCCATCATTTTGCCCAATGTTACTGAGTTTGGGGAAACCATAAGATACAGCAATATATTTTTACTTTTAAGCCTGAGGCACCTAATGTTTACAGTGATAAGTATCTACTTACAATGTTGACATCTTTCTATTTTGAAGAAATGGTGGCAAATCAGGCAGGGTTCTGGTCTCATCATCCCCTTAGCCATCCTTTTATTTCCACCTATCTGCCTAATTTCACAATACAATGGATACCCCTTCCTCTTCTTTACCTCACAGGAGAGCTAAAGATAGGCATGGCTATCACACACTAGCAATATATTTACAAATCTGTGAAAAAAAAGGACTTAATTATTTCCTAACAACCTATATTTAACTGTTTAAGTTTATTCTTAAAGACAAACCCTGATAATCATTGTGTTTTTCATGTTTTAAAAGAATAGCTTGTTGAATTTTCTAGATGTGCTATTTTTGTTGTAGCCTATGGAAATATCTTCCATGAATAATGCCAAAAAGCAGTCTGGGGGTATATGTCAGAAATTACTCTAGTACATGTGAAGATAAAACTCACAAAAATTGTATAGTTGACCCTTGAACAACATGGATTTGTACTATACAGGTTCACTTTTTTTTCAGTAATTATATCAAAAACATTTTTGGAGATTTGCAATAATTTGAAAAAACTCACAGATCAAGTGCATAGCCTAAAAAAATAATCAAAACAATTTTTTAAAAAGATGAGTATGTCATGAATACATAAAATATATGTAGATATTAGTCTATTTTCTTATTTGTACACACAAACCTATTTTATAAAAAGTTAAAATTTATCAAGACTCACACAAACACAGGCTATACATGGCACCATGTGCAGGCAAGATAAAAAATGTAAACAAATGTAAAGATGCCATCTTCAGTCATAACTGCATGAAATTAACTATAGTATGCATTGTACTATTATGATAATTTTGTAGCCACCTCCGCCCTCTATTGTGAGTTCAAGTGTTCGGAGTATTCTCTTAAAACACTGTGTGACCCTCAGTGACTCCACATCAGCATACCATCTCTTCAGTAAATTGCTCAGCAGTTAAAAAGTGATCTTTCCTGCTTTGTACATATTTTTCACCATGTTTAGCGCAGTACTGTAAACCTTGACTAACACCATGGGAGCCATATGAAATGCCACTAGTGATGTTGGAAGTGCTCCCAAGAAGCAGAGAAAAGTCATGACATTACCAGAAAAAGTTGAATTGCTTGATATGGACCATAGATTGAGGTGTGCAGCTGCAGTTGCACTGTTCCAGACAGATGATTCACTTTTTAAACAGATGATGTCAACTTATGGTGTCAATATATACAGTGCAAACTGTAAATGTATTTTCTTTTCCTTATAAGTTTCTTAATAACATTTTCTTTTCTCTTGTTTATTTTATGGTAAGAATACAATATATAACACACATGACAAAAAATGTGTGTTAATTGACTGTTTATGTTATTGGTATGGCCTCTGGTCAACAGTGTAGGCTATTAGTAGTTAAGTTTAGTAGCTGTCAAAGGTTACACGTGGATTTTTAAATGGGCCCCCACGTTCAGTACATGGCCAAGAAGTGTAATGTTGAGAGTCAGGTTCCTTGTTTCCTGCTTGGTTTCTCATCAAGTAACTCTCAGTGCCTTTGCCTCAAACTCTTATATCCAGTCTACTCCATAATCTCCTTTTGGTTCCTGTCACTGTAGAAAACCCTGCTTCACGAAGATAAGATGTTGGAAATGGAAGCAGGCTTTTCAGCGTTGACCGGACAGGGACAGGAGGCAGAACTCAGGTAGTAATGCCAGCGATGAGGAGCGGCTGTAGATAACAGTTGAATCTTTACTCACTTGCCAGCCACTCACCTCCTGCTATGCAGCCTGGTTCCTAACGGGCCATGGAGCAAGACTTCCATTTTCCAGTGCTCTTTGTAAATCCTGTCATACCAAGCATGTACCAAGGTCCTCTGGTTTCCACTGTGCTGGGATTATGCTCTACACAGCCTGCCTGGAGATTAGATCTGTTTACCTGTCACAACGCCACTCTATAGTCTTCATGTAATAAACTTGCCCATTATAACAAACATTGATTTGGTAACTAGCCCTTTAATAGAGTTATACATTTGAAAGAAATGTCTAGGAAAATAAAAAGCCTTTTTCAAGATAACAATATGGTAATCATAATCATTATAATTAGCATTTCTCAGGAACTTGTGATATTAGGCTCTAAGCTAAATGCTTTAGCACTGCCTTCTTTAATCTTCATAAAATCTCCCTAAGTATTATTTTCATTTTTTTTGTACATGAAATCTCTGATGTTTAAAGAGGTTTGGGTTGCCTAATACCATGTAGGCAGTGGCAGAGAGATTATTAAAAGAGTGATTTATTGTATGTCAAGGTCTATATTTCAACTTCTACTCTTGGTTGATGTGGCAGGCACTATGTTGTGAGACTGTACGTCCATTCATTCCAAATAGAACCCTTCCAGCATTCTGGGGATCAAGTCTGATCCATGGTAATTTTGTGGAACTCTTATGTGAATTTCTATTCCTTTTCTTTAAGCAGTAACTGTTATTTATAATGTCAGTGGATTCCTCCTGAGTTGCATTTGGTACTAGGTATGATTGAGGTATACAGATAGCATAGACACAATTACACCAACAAGTATCACCATACACTGGGTGCAGGGACACAGCAATGCACATGACAGTAGGTGGTGGCAGTGTTCACTGTTGCAAATTCTAAATACCCCTGACTTCCAATGGGAGAAAATCATCATCCTATACAGGCAATCTGGCCTGCCCAACGACCTTCCACCTGCATATTTATATTCTGCATCATAAGCTTATTCTTCACTCATAAACATGCTATCACTTGGATAATCAATTCACCCATCAAAAAGTGTAGAAATTAGATTCAATTGCCACAAAGACACCCTGCAAGACTTGAACTTCTGATTCGTGGGTACTGACAAATGAGTCCTGTCTTGTCAGTCTTCTGTTTGCAAAATGAAAGAGTAAATGAGCAAATCTGGCTGCATCTCTGAGACGTTGAGTGAGCACAGTCATGTGAGAACCATGTCTCTGTGCACAGTGAGGTTCCTCCTCCAATCTCTACACTATCCCCTAACAAGACATTCAGAATCAACAATCTCTACAGCAGAACCCTTTAATATCTATAAGCTTTGGAAACTGCCTACTCTATGACAACAAATAGGCGATGCTCTTCCTCAACTCTTTTAGGCAGTGTCATTTTGAAACACTCTCTGGCCCTTTTCTGCCCTAAATTGCTCCAGGCATTGACCAAGTGAAAAGAGCAGTCAATTCTGGATTCATTGCCCCAAGCCTTGGAAAACACATTCATTTCAAGCTGTCTCTGCAACCGCATTATCTGAACCACAGGCCACTAGGTTAGCAACCGCTTTAGCACACTTGGTTTTATTTTTTCAGTGTAAGCATTAGGCTATCAAAACTTGTTTTCCTGGCTCTGACAAACACTGAGCAATGGCCAGAAGAAAAATACACACTGGCATTCTGGTCTTCAGTGAAAAAAAACTCAGCTCTAATAGACTAGTTGTATCTTACCCTTGAGGTTTAACTATGCCACATATGGAATGGTTTCTGTTGATGCAGCCATTCTTCCGATTTAGGTAAGCAGTTTCTGTTGCACTGCAGCTTACAGAGGTTTCCGGGTGCACTGCGCTCTTCTAAAATTTATTGATATAGCTTGGCATCAAATGAAAAGCTAAGCTCAGCCTCTGTGACCCTTGGAACAAGCCTGTATCGCAAATAGCCACGAAACTTCAAGCTAGGATTTGGCTTGACAATCCGCTGACACTTCTCAGATGCAGAACGTCTGTCGGGTGCCTCTTTGCTAGACCTGAGTAAATAGTGCCAAATAAAGGCAGCCTGTCACTTGATTCTGCAGGCATTTATCTCTAACTCTTCAGTATATTTGCAAGATTATTACTCTGGTCGTGTTCACTGTTTTCTTGTTCAATATTTCAGTTAGAAACAATTCAAAGAATCTTTCAAGATAAAGAATACTTCAAGTTAAAGAATACAGTGACCAGATATGCTTTATGGTCAAAAAAAGAAAGAAAGAATGAAAAAATAAAAGGAAAAAAACGTGATTATAAGATTTCTAACTGTATAACACAAAAAATAAATAATAAAAAATAGTCAACAGCTGAAAGCAAGATTGAAAAATTAAATTACATGTTTTTAGTAGATCTGTTTCACATTCCAGAGTTATGCTCCAAAAATTTTGCATGTATTCTGAATTGCATTTTGCAATTCAGATATACATTTTTGATCTGATTTGTTTGACTGAAGCAGAAAGACTAGGGATGAGATCAACAATAATTTTGTTAGTTTTGACATCTTAAGTAATGCAATATACTCTCATCTATATAGGCTGCTATTCTCCCAAGATATGATCCTGTCTGTGATAGAGGAGTCTTTCCCTGAAATTTCACATGCACAAAGCAGTCCTTTGTTATACACTTCTAAGATTTGAAAAAATGCTTTCTTAAAATTTAAAAGTCAAAATGAAAAATTAAAAAGCAAAAAATGGAGACCAGTTTTTTTTCAACTTTTTCAGAATTTACACTGTATTAGATGTAATAAAAAGGGGCACATGCTATAATGAATATGATCTAATTTTACGGTGTGTGTTTATGTGTGTGCACACACCTGTATGCATGTGCACATGTTTATGTATCCTGTTGTTTAAGCTCACTGTTTCTTAAGTACTACCATCTGCTTCTTAAGCATTTTGGATTAGTGCTATACTGGACACTACTTCAGCACTTGACAAGGATTAAAAGACCTGAATTTTGTTCCTGATCCTGCTACTGAATACTTTTGTGATCTTGGTCATATCACTACATTTCTTTTACTCAAGATACTTTCTTTATTTTTGACATAAATAATTATTTCCTCTCTCTTACCACTGCCCTCTACAATTCAAGTTTAGAAAATGACATGATCTTTCTTAGCTTTTAAGTTTATACTGTGAAATATGCTTTTACTCATTACATAGTTGGATGGCTGTAAGAGAAATTTCTTGTCTTTATCATAAGTGAAGTTATCATCAAGCTTACCCTACTTGCTACATTTTTTTCTCCTTTGCATTTATATTTGTTTCTGGGCCTATTGTGTCTACATTGTCTTTGCATATTATATCTGCATCCTGTTCTGCTACACTACACTGTTGGTCAATTTATGCATCACTCTAGATTCGTGATCTTGCTTTCTTTCAGGCTACAGTAAAATCAGCCTAACTTCCCCATAGAACCGAATACCACATGTTCTCACTCATAAGTGGGACCTGAACATTAATCACAATGGCACAAGGGAGGGAGCTGGAGTTACAGGACACTGCTAGGGGAGGAGTGGGCATGGAACAACAGAAAGTGTCCCTGATTCTAAACCAGGGGAAATGAGGACCAATTAGAGACCCAGACTTTACCTGCATATACATTACTAATGTACCTAATCCTGACTTATACCACACATCTTTATAATAAAATAGTATATATTAAATCCTCTGTGGCGATCCTCTCTCAAAATATGCAGGGTAATGAAAGGACTTGTTAACTAGTCAGTGAGGCAGTGTAGGATAAAAACATGAATCAAGACGTGAATTACAGTGTTAAAAGATAATCACTCAAATTTTAATGAGTTTATTTGAGCAAATGGCAATTCATGAATGGATTAGCGCCAAAGAGCAAATAGTTCAGAATGCCACTGAAGAGTTATGAAAGAAAAAACTTTCATAAGGTTTCTGTGAATGAAGACAGATAAAATGTTTGATTGTATAAAGTGGAAGGTCCCTACACGGAGATTAGTTGGTGGTTTCTGATTGGTAAAGTCTCTAGTTAGAAATAATAAAGTGTTATGTTTGGAGCCGGGTGTGATGGCTCACACCTGTAGTCTCAGCACTTTGGTAGGCTGAGACAAGAGGGCTGCTTGAGCTTAGGAGATCGATACCAGCATAGTGAGACCTCATCTCTATAAAAAACTAAAAGAAAAAAAATTAAAAAGAAGTACCAAATTGGAGATCCTTATAATATAGGCAATATATGAACATATGAATGACTTATTTTACCTAGACCTAGAGAAAATGAGGACTAGAACTAAAATGAAGGGACAGCAGACTTAGAGTTGAGTTGCCAAGGAGCTATGAGACAGGAAAGCAGGAAACAAGAAAACTTGATCAATGAGTGTCAAGGGAAAGAAGGGCCCAGCCACAAAGTGTCAGATGATGGCTTGCTGCCCAGCTATGAGGAGCAAGGTTAGTCAGCCTCTAGTTATTAGTTTTGTCTGAATGTGTCTCAACTTTTGACCCACGGTCCTGCATGTATGAGATGGTCCCCATTCAGGATTTGCAAGGTGGTAGTTCAAGGGCTTTGGAATTTCTGCCCAATAGGGAATTCCTCTGATGTAAAATCTTTGCTCTGTGGAACCCCCTTGGTTTGGCAGAGACACAGACATCGAGCATCAGATCAGCATCACAGTAAAACTGCTCGTCATCTCCAATTTGGGACTCTCCATTTTCATTCTGCACATGCTACTTCCCAATAACCATTTCAACATCTAACTCTGTTTGGTCATCTGCTTCTCACAGCACATGTTTAAAGTGAACAATATTAAGTAGATACCAAGAATATATTCTACCAGATTGTCCAGATTCACAGAACAGCTAATTTCTCACTTGAATCGTATCCCAGAATAGTAATTTATTTCATTATTCTCTCATTGACACAATATAACATGATGTGTAAAATCATCACAGACATATGAAAGTGGTATTAAAGATGTTATTTGAAAGTAAACAACAGTGTAAGATTGCTAGTAACTTTCTGTGCTTTATAGTTTTTCTCATTAGATATTACTTAGAATAATTTAAAAAGTATTTCATGACACAAAAATACTTATTAAAATATCATTTTATCTTAGGTAAGGATTTTTTTTTATTTTGCCAATTTGAAGGTTTAGGAATATTTTCCTAAACCCCACCTATATTAAATATTATCAATCTCTTTGCATTTGAAATATGAATGTTGAAAATATTGCATTGTCATCTCAGTTTTTCACATTTCTGATTTTCGATGAGATAGAGAGCTTTTTATATAGTTATTGACCATTTGTATTTCTTCTACTGTGAGTTTATTTTTGTTTTCACATTTTTTGAGATCTTTAGCATTTTCACAAGAAGTTTTAGACATTCTTCATATATTCTAGATTTTGTAATTATTCTGGAGAAGCACTGCAAATTCTCTCAGTTTGTCTGGTTTCTTCAAATTAGCTTAGCACATCATTAGTAAAAGTTATTTTTTACAAATTAAGGTTCAGCGGTAATTTCCTTTACTTGCATATAAAGTATAATAATTATACAATTAAGCCTTAATCAAAATTAACTTTACTTATGTCCATTAAAATTTTAAAAAATTGTTTTAGGAAAAGAATCAAATAGAATGACTATTCTAGAATAAAGAAAAACAATAATAGATTGTTGGCCTCAGCCAAATACAGGCCTTTTGTAGAATTTTTTAGACAAAATGGGTAAGGCCAAAATGAGTTGAAAGAGAACTTGAAAAGGTATTTGTATACATCTGCCCCCATATGTAACAGCCAAGAGACAAGACCTCTGATTCTAACTTTGTCTTGTAATTTATATGTCTTAGAACTATAAATACATTGAATTCCCTTAAGATTAAGGGTTCAAACATTGAAGGACATTAGAATTTTGATTTAATACATAGCACTTGTAGATAAGAGCACAGTGATGCTTAAATGGTTCTTTAAGGATTTAAAAATGTTGTGTATTTAATTATTAAATAACTGATTGTATTCCAAAAATACATTTTTATCGGTGATTTTCCTGGAATCTTGAACAGAACACCTGTAAATTCTGTGGAAAAATTAGCTTTCTTCATCTTTAAAATTTAAAATATTTGATGAAAGTATGTTTTGGAGCAGAAACAGATTAGCCATTTTGGCAATTCCCAATAAGTCTCATTCCCTTTATTTGTAAAATGGAGATAAAAGTAACTTATATTCTCAAATAATTCTGAAGACTAATTAAGCACATAGAGCCATGCCCGATGCATAATAAATGTTAGCTATTTGCATATTTATTAATCTGTTTTAAAATTGATCCTCTTATTCTTCAGCTACAATATTTAAAAGATAATTTATTTTAAAAGCAATTTCTATTAATTTAAAAATACCATTTGGATATTGACAAACTTTTCCTTGTCTTCTAATGAACCAAGAGATGAATTAAAAACAAAAAAAAAGAATCACCATTACTACCTTAAATTGACCTGAATTCTAAGATCAAGTGTAAGATTTAACAGGAGATAAGTTCATATTACTTTTACTTAGTTTTCAGTAAGCTCAAGCACAACTAAACCACTTTACTCTTCCCTTGGTGTGAATAACTAATTTTGTCAACTTAGCTATTACAGTATATTAATTGAAAAATCAACATGCTTTCAACTTTTCTGTAAAACCTTAAACCTCAAAGTTCTAAAACATCCATTTCAAATGGATAGAGCTACACAGGGCATTTCTGAGTGACAGTTTCCCTAATATGGCAAAAACTAAAGAAATCTCTAAATAAGATTATAAGCCTACATTTAAGGAGTAACTCAGAAAGATATTTCAAGTCTTATAAAAATTAACTTGGATATATTTTCTATTTTACATACATTTTTGATATAATTTGTATCTAAGGGGTTATACTCTTTCTATGGGGTAAACATGAATAATAATTTTGGAACTATAATTGTGTTAGAAGAATATGGAGACAATGCCTAATAATAAATATCTCGGACTTCCTTACCAACAATGACTTAATTTCTAAGATCTTTGCTACCCAAAAAAAGAAAGAAACTTCTAGGCATTTACTCCAGAGTTAGATGCCATTCCTCAGAGTGATGATTTTACCGTGAGTACAACGCATTGTATCACATTTCCAATTACTTCATTTCTCTAGTGAGGCTTAAAAGCTTGAAACAGCATAACCATTAGGACCATAATTGAGGCCTGCAGAGGGCTGTGGGGATCCTTACTAGTTAAAAAGAGTAGAGAAAGAAGATTGTGGAATAATGTGCCTTGATAAGAAGACTCGATTTAAAACACACCAGTCTGAAGAATCAGTGGACAACATAGCAGCAATGATTATGCTGGAGTAAAAAGAAATCTGTTGGGAGAGAAGGCAATCTCTCAAAAACCCTTAGGAGAAATTCTTTATCAAGAAAAGAAGTCTGTCTCCAATTAGGAGAAAACAAAGTTTTAAAATGAGTTTTGTTGATTCTATTGTCCGATTCAGACTTATTGTTAGTGGAAAAAGCAATCGACAAGGAAAGTTTTAGATTCTGGGGCAGTGAAAAGAATGAATACACACTGACCTGGGTCCACAGCACGGATATTTCAAGATAATTTTTATGACATTTGTTGGTCATCTGCCACTATTCTGCAAGGTGGTAGTATTCATCTTTGAAAAAGTATCTGTGTGTATCAGTCTCTTTCTATGACCTGTGATTTGTATCCCTTCATGTGACACCATCTTTGCTTTGAATAGCAAAGCTCCTAGAACTGGAAGGGCAGAATGCTAATAAATGGAAAATCTCAGTGAGTACTCCTGCTCTTGAAAGAACAAAGACTATTAAAATATTATCATAATCTAATTTAAGCGAAAGTGAGGACTGAAATAAAAGTTGGACTTTAGAAGCTATAGAAAGATAAAAGAGATAATTTGTACTAGTTATTCACAGTCCTGATGTCATAATCAAATAAAAAAATAAGTGGAATTAAATAAAGAAACTATTATGAAGATGTGGATAGGATTAACAGGAACTACCAAGACTGCCTAAATTACTTGCAGCTATAACCATCCCTTGGCTTGAGAAGAAATGGGAGGAGATAGTCATCGAGACCCAAGAGATAAGAGCTGTAGTTACAAGAGATTTATTGCCTCTCTGAAGATGTTCTGGCAATTGGCAGAGGGACATGGTCATACTATGATGACCCTGCAAAAATTGAGGAGATAGAAATAAATATTTTGTTCAATCTCCTATTGTGGATCAGGAAATAATGCCCTGAAAGTTTGGAGCTTTGGTATGCTACACAGACTTCCTTACCTCCTCCTGCACCTTGACCCAAGCAAGGTTCAAAATTTTATTCTAACATCCCCTTATCTATTTTAATACCAGAATAACAAAGAGAACCCAAATGTTTTTCATCCTCTCCCCGAAAGTTTATGGTATCTATCACAGATAAAGAGACAGGAATGTAATCACACCTGGACGCTACATGGACTTTGTTCAAATTCTAAAAAGAATCCTTTGCAAGTGAGTTTCTGTCTTCCAGGCCCATTCATTTTTCCTAAAAATTATTTACTACCCCTCAAAATTGTTACATTTTCTCTATTTATCTTTCTCCTATGAAGAGGAATATATAAGCATCTGGACCTCATTGGATTACTGCGTAATGATTGTCTTCGATTCCCCTGTGCTTAAGTACATTATTTGTTTTTTGTTTTTTTTGAGTTGGCGTCTCACTCCGTCACCCAGACTGGAGTGCAGTGGCCGCTCCCGGCCACCGCAGCCTCGACCTGCTGGGCTCCAGCGATCCTTCCGCCTCAGCCTTCCGAGTAGCTGGAACTACAGGCATGCGCTACCACGCCCAGCTAATTTTTTTTTTTTTTGATTTATTGTAGAGATGAGGTCTCGCTTGCCCAGGCGGGTCTCGAACCCGCGGGCTCCG